>JASXSY010003144.1:0-17279 GCA_034509805.1 Sipha maydis | reverse complement strand
GTATCTATTGACATTACATCCCTGTAGTTGATTTTTTTTTTTTAATTTTAGACTGATTTTAGTTTATTTAGACAAAAAATACATATTTTACTTATATATTGAGGTTATGGTTGAAACTTGAGGGTGAAAATAATGGTTTATGGAATATTCGTTGGTTTTTAGTAACATGTCTGAGAAATACCATAAAGGGGTGAACACGGTTATGTTTAGTTTTTAATTAGGTAGGATTGCAACATTTGTACGTCTCATTAAAGTACCTCTACTATTTTCGTCCTAGTCGATCACTGTGCAATACTGTTGGTATGTTTGAAAAATTATACGGTAAACTCTGATAAAAATGATCATTGTAGGTTTTGATGAACTACATATGTTTTTTTTTTTCTAATACATGTTTTATATGTCATGAGGTTATTTTAAAAAAATTCAAATAATGTGGTGGCCAACACGTAGCTAGATAAATTATGCTTGCCAATATTTTATATATAATATGTATAATATAGCATCACATTACTAATTTACTGGTTTACCGTAATAATTTTTAATAATTCCAATTAAATTATATAATAGATCCAATAAACTAAGAATATGAAGTACTCGTATACTATTTCATTGCTGATATTATTTACTTATTATTATTATATTATTTTACATTAGTTGTGATCATTAGCTGATAATTATATACGTTAGTAACGTTTATATTATAATTAAAAACGTTACATACTTAATTGCACCAAATGAATGCAAAGAAATGGGTTTCTTTGGAAAATGTCGAGTTTGATATTTCTAATCAAGACTCGGAATCAAATTTTCGGGAACAGCTTTGTTAAGGTAGTCGCTAACGCTGCTTTATCCTGAGTTCTTTCGTAGCCGCCAATCGTGGAGTAAATCTCAGTTTGTTATTCAATAATACTGTAATATAACATTTTAAATGAAATCTGGTTTGTACATATAATTATGCAATAAAATAGTTTCAAACTTTCCATATGTTTAACTCAATATTAAAAAAATTCAAGCATTACAATTTTCTTTACTATAAATTATACAATACAATGAAAACATGATTTTTTCAAAAGTCACTGTAATATTACGGTAACACAAAAAACATTTATTTTGGAAAAAAGTTGAAAATTCTGCAGCATTAATAAATTATTTTTTATACTAAAGATAAACGTGTATAGATTAAATACATTTTCAAAAGTTTGTATTTCATGATATTTCTGAGGATAAAAGTTGGTTCATGTAAAAGCCAAGGTCGCAATGAGTATGGTATATTTATTTTACAAACTATATCCAATGAAAGAATTGAATGCAACACAACATGTATGGTTTTTCATAACCTTAAAATATAAAATTCAGACGATTAAAAAAAAAAAATAACAAATAATAAAACAATTGATTATATTAACAGTGAATTAATCAAGCTCAAATTTATTTATTTATGCATATGATACTTTTGGCTTAACAATAATTCAAATAGTAGCGTTAATAAAATATTAAAAAGCTAGTAAAATAAATAAAGTATAAAGAATAAAATATGTAACAACAAAACAATAGTCAAAATAATCAAAATAATTAAAAGTTAAATAAATAATAGTGGTGATACTAATGGTAATAACTAAAGACCGGATTTAGTTGCACTAAAATAAGTCAAAATTGCAATGAAAATAATACAATAATTGCATAATAAAATCATATAATTGCTTCAAAAAAAGTACAAATTGCATTATAAAATGTATTCTTAAAATATTACAAAATGTATAATTATTATTTATTTTCTTAAAAAGTATTTAAAGTATTTTAAAGTATTTAATAATTAAATATATTATTTTTCTGAATTAAAATTTATAATTATGTACATCTCTAAATTGTGTTCCTTAAAATTATATCGTCGGTTATTTAAGATATATTTATATAAAGAAAGTGATCTTTCAACATCCACACTGGTTATTGGCGCATATTTAAAACAATTCAAAAAAGATGGTGTTATGTTTGTATCTAAATTAACATTTAAATTACTTGCCATCACCTCAGAATAAGTTTTAATTGTTTTAAATCCATCATTTTTTTCTAATACATAAGTAAATTTATCTTTTATTATTTTTCCATGAGGACCGGGAATATTTATTAATATATTTTTAATTTCACTAAATATATTTAAACTATTGAGTAATTGGCTGTTTGATTCTTCTAAATTTGTGAGTTTTGTAGTTAAGTCGGATAAATGTAACTTTAAAAATGCCAATCCACATTTTACTACATTATTATTTACCAATGATTTTAATTTACCAACACTAATAGCATCATCATCTAAATTTTCTACTACATTTTTAATAGTTTCAAAATGATCTGCGTAAAACATTGCGGCATTCAACCAAGTCCCCCATCTGGTAATAACAGGTTCGGGAGGCAAAGGTACATCCGGCATTAATTCTCTGTATTTGTTGATTCTAGATGGAGCTTTTAAGAAGGCTTTTTTTCCTAAAATAAATTAAATAAATAAATGAAATGTTCAAAATTGTGAATATTTATAAATTAATACCATTGTTAATTAATTTATTAATATCTGGATATAATTCACGAATTTTTTCTAATACTCTGTTAACTGCATGTGCCAAACATGTTATATGAATTAAATTTGGATAAAATATTTTTAATGTCTTCGCTGATTTCACCATATAAGTACCAGCATCACTTATAAAAAGTAACACTTTTTGTTCGATACCGGGAAATATTTTTAAAGAAAAATTTACAAATTGACATATAGTTTCATAATTAGTACCCACAAGTTCTTTACATGAAATTAAATATGATTTTCCTGGGCTTCCATCTAATTTACCAATTAATAAATTAGCAATACTCAAACCTAAATAATAATTTTTGCATAAATTTTTCTGTAATTTTTTACGTAGATTAATTATAAAAAAATATATGAAATATTTTACACAAACCTCTTGGATCGGTAGTTTCATCTACAATCAAGTAAACAAAATTATCTCCTATATCGCTAATTATTTTCTCTATTACATTTTTATAAATATTTGGAATATAATTTTTTCTTAGAGTGCTTTCATTTGGTATATTTTGTTTTGTGTATTTTTCCAAAAACTGTTTTAACACTGTATTACATAGTTTATGCATAGGAATATTTGCAGAAACAAATGCATAACACAAGTCTTCAAAATAATTGTTCGATTTTGGAGATGTACTCGTAATAAGTAGTTGTTTTTTTATTATTATTTCTTTCTAACGCATTTTTATGCAAAACTGAAATTATGTATTAAAATTTAAAACCTTAATTTAAATAATTTTGTATGAATATATAATAGAACACAAGTATAAAATTCAAAATTTACCTGTTTCAGAATGATGATCTAAAAAATATTTTTTTTCTGATGAAACGTTTTTGTCACATACGAGGCAATAAATAATTTTACCATCTGTAGAAAAAATTTCTTTAGATTTGTTATATGGAGCAATCCAGGACGATATTTTATTTCTTAAACTTGATTTTACTTTAGGCATAATGGTTATAGTTAAAATATATGAAAATATAAGAACAAGCTAGTACAATTACACGAAAGCAACTGATACTAACAATTTAATAATTTTCTTTTTCAATATACAGACTATTTTAAAAACTGTAATCGTAACGGGTAGGTAATAAACTATTGATATCGATATCATTAATGACCTATGGAAATAGACTAAGACTAATATAAGACTAATATAAGTTATATTACACCTTTATACTTAAATAATCTAACCAATAATGAAAATCCACAATAATTTTATTATTTTAATATTATAAAATTAGTTAAGAAATATTGATTTGTACATTTAATAACGTAAAATATAAAAAATTGCAAAAAATTGCAAAAATTGCTAAAACATTGAAAATTGCAAAAGTTGCAACATAAAATGAAATAGAAAGACTGCAATTTATACAAATCGTGTACATATTTGATCAGATTTGATTTATCTTTAATGCAAAAAAAGTTGTAATATTAATTAAATCCGGTCTTTAGTAATAACATAAACAATGGTAACTATAGTGAATGGGTAACAAGTAAGAAGGTATCACAAACGTATAGTGAGGTCATCGCACCATTTAGCGGCTGCCGGACTGCCCTCGTGCAATTTGGCTAATCCTCCTTCAAACTTCGTGTTAGGGCATGTCTGGACAATGCGATTGGTAGTTTGTATATCGCCGCATTCGCATAGTTGAGAGTCGGACATTCCCCATTTATGGAGTAAGCATCTTCCCTGCTCCACCCTGATGCGGTTGAGAGTTGTCCATTGGGCCCGTGTAAGATCCCAACCAGGTACTTTTATAATTGGGTCAGTAACAAGGGTTTTGTTACGAGTTACAGCTACGCCCCATCGCTTTTTCCATAGCCCTTCTATGGGCTCTTCGGGTACTTTATTACGCCAGATAGGGTTCCTTGAATTTAGCCTTATTGGAGGATGTTCCAAAATATCCTTTTGTAGGGGCAGGTTTTGGAAGGTGCTCAGTTTTAAGATGGTTTTTGAATTATGAGATAACCTCCGGAGGTCGGGAGGGGCTATGTTTGATAGGACCGGTAGCCATTCCGTTGGTGTGGATCTTACAGTTCCTGAGATGATTCGCATGGTGTGATTCAGTTGTACATTCCGTTTCTTACAATGCGCTCTTCTTGCCTATACTGGTGAGCAGTACTCGGCGACACTACACACTAATGCTAATGCTAAAGTTCGGAGTACACTGGTGCTTCATCCCCAACTGGTGCCTGCTAGCTTAGCTATGATGTTGTTGGGTGTTTTTAACTTATTTTTAACGGATTCCAGGTGTTGGCTATAAGTTCTGTCAAATTTTACTCCTAAGTATTTGGGACAATCTTCAGTAGCGATTTTTTTACCTGTGATCAGTATTTCAAGTTCTTTTTTGGCTTCCCGATTATTGAGATGGAAGGTTCTTGTTACTGACTTATCTGGATTAAGCGTTAGGTGCCACTTATGGAAATATTTTTTGCAATTTGTCTAGGTCTACATTAAGCTTAAATGATTATCAAGGAGTTCTCGAACAGCAAAGGGCAACGATTCCTTAGCATTTTTGTTTCCGAAATCGTACGCATAGGCGTATCCAAATCTTTTTATCAGGTTGTGCACAAGACATATGTACGAATTCGGCACTGGGTTACGAAAAAAGGGAAGAATTTCCAAATGATGATAAAATCATTATCACCTTATACGAATATGATTTCAATTCTACATGATTACTACTTTAATTTTAAACGTCGTTTAGCTGGAATCACAATTTAAAACTAGCATCAATTGATAATACAATCAAAGTCCAGTTTTCCAGGTGGTGCCTGTGCTTGAGTGGCACGAACCGTCGACACGCCTATGACGCACGGTTATTATACACTACTGTTCTAGCAAACGATGCGTGTGTATTTTACGCTTTCGGTCGTTGTACACAGTTTATTGTTCGTTTCGAAACATGTACGTGCACGCGCTTGTTATTGTGTGTTATTGTGGAATATGGTCGCGACACATCTCGTAAGAATTTAGAAAAGGACGTTAACAGTCGTACTCGAATGATTAATGGACAACCAACTAGTGAAAACAACAGGGGGAGAGGGGGACCAAAAAAATAAAAATAAAACCACGCGGCAATATTGTTCATCGTCAACGTCGTTGTCGGTCGGCGGGAAAACTACTTGGGCATCCCAAAAGACCTAAAAACCACAGCGCTAATATATTTTCCGATATTATAAAAGTTTTCACCATGCGTTATAAAAACTTTTTCCGCTCCCCCCTCCCCTTCCCGTGCGCTGTCTCATCTCGCAACGTTTCCAGTAGGTACCAATACTACGTGATCCGATGTCCTGCGCTGTTGAACACTACCTCCTTGGCGGCTTTGAAGTCACAGGAAACAAGTCGACTGTTTCTTTTTCCTCAACATGTTCCAAAGCGGATACGTGTCCTACTGCTACACATCGTTAATCATTATTATTCGCGTGGTAGTTATTGTTTTTTTTTTTTTTTTTTTTCTACGCCTCGGCATCGATGCATATGTGCGTAGTGCCAAGACATATGTAGTACGTGTGCGGAATCAATCGACATATCAATATTTCGCCGGGTACGGTTTCAACATACGGTATTTTTATAAAGTTTGTCAGTACGAACAAACGGTGAACCTGTACCGCAGTATACTATAATAATATTTCATAGCGTACGTGAATACGAAAAATTCATTTTTTTTTCTTCTTTTTCCTTTAATATAACCTCGGCTTCAGGTATCAGGTTTTATAAAATTCCGATCGTTTCATTCCACCCTAGCTCTCCATATACGGAATATACGATGTTATGAGGTTATAAGACCGTATGTGCTGTTGAACGTTAGACGGTTTAGACATTTACCATAACCGTAAAGCATGGTTGAAGAATATCAATACCAAGGAAAAGGTAAAATTGATTGTTCTCGATACACAATTATATTATACGCAACGATAGCTTTAACAATCTTATGCGATAACTGGTACTGACGTATATCCATGCTATATAGCGGTGTACTTATAATGTACACAGATTGTGTTGATTTTTTATTGAATTTCAGTGCGGAGTATAATTAATAACGATTGCGTTCAGTAAAACTGATGACTGCTGAGGCCATAGGAAATCGTTCATTAATAAGTGCCCGAAACATCAATATAATTACGTTCTTGTTTAAAGTGCTGACAGGTATAGGCTTCTTAATAACATTGTTTTTTTTTATTGATGCGATAATTTGTTTTAGCTGAATCATGATACTGAGCGATTTATTAGGGTTCGAAACTTGAATCTTAAACCAAACGCAGCGCATTTAATAAACCATTGTATAAGAGGGTTAAACCCTTAATAAAATAAAATTATGTTGGTAAAGGTCTCATTTTCCATGTGTTACGTCAGGGATGGATTGAAGAAGAAGCAATCACGTTGATCGTTTTACCTACCCCTGTTCATAAAAAAAAAAAAAAAAATTTGCACATGAATGAAAGTAATTAATACCTACTTTAAAAAAGACTATGTCACAAAAAGTATAATTAATTTGATCTATATCGCATGATTAATAACAAAGGCTAAAATTAAATTTTTATTATGAATACATGGCTTTTAATTTTTCAAATCGCCCCTTTACTCCATTATCTAAGTCTGAATTTATGAAGATCTTACATATAGAATTAGTATTGCCAAAATAGTTGCATTTAAGATTTTATATTTTAGTCATCTGTTAAAAATGTTTAATCGAAGTAATAAAAACAAAAAAATCACTTAAGAAACCGCAATGTTTTAGTTACACGAGATTGATTAAATTTATAAATATAAAATAAATATAATTATTGTACCTAAAATACTAACGAATAAATGTTTTTACTTATTTATTTATTTATATATATTTATCAATGCCTCAAGGGCATAAGTACAGTACAGATCATGAAATTAATACATTTATGCATTATAGTACAGATAAAGAGGAAAGAGAAAAAAAAAGTAACAAAGTTTACAATGATAAGTAAAGATAGATAAAAACGATAGTAATACAATATTTTAATTTTCATAAACACAAAATAATCCTCTTTAAACAATATTCTTACCTTAAAATAAACTGAGAGTGCTGATTTAGATCATATAGGAGTATTAAGATCCCTCTGACAACCCCGAATGTGCATCAATGATCTTATTATAATATAAATTATATTTATCATAACAATTTCATAAATCTTTTTTTATTATATCTAATTTATTCTATTTTTTTTTTTTAGCATTACACTTATATATATATATAATATTTTATGTTTATATATTCAACTACATTCCTGTTTGAAAAATAGAGTGGTTAACGAACGTAGTAGAACGCAAATACTTGAACTCTGTATATAAAGGTACTACGTGTTTATAGTACTTGGAATTTTTTATTCATCGTTTAAACAGTTGGTATTTTAACTGAATAATTTTAAAAAAAGTATAAAACTCATAATTTATTTTTTTTTTAAATTGATCTATTTGATAATAAAGAAGGTATACCTTTCATTTAAGCTCATAGTTTGGTTTTTGTTGTGTGATAAAATCGTGATAATGTTGAGTTTGATGAATGTTGGGGTAGCTTATTCTCATAAGGCAATTTCTGTACCCGGAAATCAAAATTGTTGTTGGCTAGATTTGAACCTGTTCAAACAAGTCATCTTTCTCGCTTAGCCATTACACCTACAAAACAAATATTTTCAAGTATAATAAAAACAGAAATAAATAATAATCTTATATAACATATACATTTGTATTAATGAGATAAAAATACAATAAACATTTTTTTTTTTTTAATAAATACTAATTTGTCAAACAAAAGTTTTCATTTTTCACAGAACTTTTATAATATTTATTGCACCTAATTTATTTTTAATTAATACGTATTTGAAATATTTATTTATACATAAAAAAAAAAAAAAAAAAAATTAAAAATATCCATTAAACTTTGAGAAGGATATATTTCTAACTTTCGCAAATATCACCGCTGATCATATTTACCAATGTTACGCCTTGATATCGAATATAGGTCATATGGTAATCGTTTGGATCGACAATTTATGGCTTTTAGAAATATGTGTTTCGCTATTGACTCACGAACTATTGTCAAATACCATGATAATCTTTCAATTTGTAAACGAATCGTTGGCTTTGCTCTAAAAGCTTCCGGCATACGCGTATGTAGGCATTACAGTGGATATCGCGTATTCCATTTGAATTATTATTTATTTACTACATTATGATGGCCATAACGGTCGCATCCTCGGTTTGTTTTATTCGTTCCGCCGTTATATCGTTCAATAAGTTGCTGTGAATCAAAACGAAAATCATATATAAAACTGATATATTAAACATCGTTTATTTAATAATCCAATTGACGTGTATTTCATGAAAATATTTCAGATGCCTGCACGCTATTTTGAATACTGTGCACTTTTTACAATTTTTTCAATTTTTTCGATTCAATGAGTCCAAAATGTAGGTGCACAGAAGAATAACTCGAACTAACGTTAACGTATTAAGACTCGCGTGTGGCTGGTACAGATTAAACGTGATGTAAAATATACGTTTCCAGTGAATGCGAAAAATATGCACTGCGAATATAATACGACCTATGTGCTATGGCATTACGTAGTATGATTAGCATGCCACACACCGTAAGCGAATTACGTAGTATTTCCGAGGCACATGTACGTAGTTTCTGCGTTACGACTGACAGACTATATTATCCGTGATGCCTCGCGAGTTTCATTCGAAATAATCGTATTTATGGAATCTTTAACCATCATTGAATTTATAAATATACAACTATGTTATAATATACTTGCTGAATAACCCGACATCACGCATGTGTAGTTTCTGAATGAAATTCTTAAATCATCATTTATTCTTGTATATTTATATTTTAAAGAAAAAAAAAATCATATTTATATAATTGAGCTAATCATGGTATAAAGGTAAAATGATAAGTGTTTTCTATACAACTCTCATAATATTAAAAACTATTATATTAATTTGTAGTTTATAATTTCGGACAGGTTTTATTGATGACACAGTACGTAAATGATTATATTTGAAATTACGAATAAAATGAAGTTGTGAATAATAAATCACCGGTAAGAGTATTTGGTACAACCTTGTGAAAATAAAAATCGTTAAATTGTTTAAATGCAAGCTAAAAAACAGTAAACATTAAATAAAATCGTCCTTTCCACCCATCAAACAAAAAAAAAAAAAAAAATCCGACTCTATAAAAAAAAAATTGGAAAAATGTTAAATAGTGTCGACACAAAATCAAACATACAAAAGGCATGTTATTTTATATATATATAATTACATTATTCGATGTATGACAATGAATTCTAGTTGAAAAGATGTAATTTTATTTTTCCACAGTAATACGATTATGGTATTGTATTCATTAAAATAAAAACGCTAAAGATATGTTTTTATAATAATAATAATTTTACTGTAGAAAAATAAAATTTAAATTTTTTAGTTGCAAATAGTATGTATACAATTAAATAATTGAAGTCATTATGCATCTACGACGTAAGTTATGTGTGTAATGCAAAATATATATGTAATCAAGTTCAAGAAGTTTTTTGGTAACGCGTAAAACTGATCGACTTTGTAAACGCGTTGTGTATATGTAATTTATTAGAAAAGTTTTTCGTTCTTTCAAAAAAGTAAGTATCGGAACAATTTAAAAACTAACATGCATAAATTTAATATAATTACACAAAATGAATGTATATTGGCTTTAATATTGTTTGGATATTTACTTTTCCACTTATATTATTAATAATATATGTAAAAAAATATATAGATATTGCAGTAGTCAATATTTCTTTTTGTGGATAATATTGCTCTTGGATAGTCAGTCCAATGTATTAGATCAATTTCTTAACAATAATAAATCGTATGGTACATAGTATATTTTTAAAAATTAATCAAAAAAAATTTTAGTATTGTTATTATTATTTAAAACGATTCTGAATGATTTTGATTTGTATAAAAATTAATTTAATCTTGTCAAATAAAAAAATAAATAGTGGTATTGTAAAATATAACCGGGAGCTTAGTGTTGTATATGACTATATTATTGAACTATTGGTACTATTCAGAATTGACGTATTGTTCAACAACCATAAAGTATGTCAACTGTTGCGTGCCAGTTGGCATGTACCGGCTTCACAATGAGTAGTGTACAGTCATTTGAGTGGCTTTTTAATCATTGTAGATTTAGTAAGATAAACATTGTCTACTTTAAAGTAATAATTATTTTATTATGAAATGATTTTAAGTCCAAATAGTTAATTTACTAAACAAACTAACGTAAACGTCATATGACGATATTCGGTTTGTTCGGAACTACCTTTTTTACCTCGTTCTTATGTGATACAATGGTCTATCATACTTTCTCCCTCGAGAATAATGTATTTAACAACAGGACGTGGTCTGATTTGGGTTTTAGTAGTTTTTACATTTTAATGACTTTGCCGATCCCTTAAACATAAGTGCGTTTCTATATTATTTACTTGTTATCATATGTTTGAGTATTTAACGCCCTGAGACTGTTGCGAAATATATAGTTCATATAGAATATGACTCCAACAGCAATAGAAATATCTAGTGAAAAGGAGTAAGGACTTTTATTTATGTACATCCGTAATACTAAACGTATATAATTAAATGTTTGATCCATACAATTACATGTATCTGTATTTCATATCAAAATATTTACCCGTAAATCATAAGAAATCAATTACAATATTATTTAAAATTGAAATTACCATAATTTACACAGGTAACGTTATCCATTTCAAATTTATTTAAGCATATTATTATATCCTTGATAATATAGGTTTTAAAAAAAAAATACTTTAATAGCATATTTATAACCATTTATTTATTTATATAGAAATTACTATGTACAAGAAATAAAAATCAAATGATTAATTGAAAATATAAATGCACGAAATTTCAATTAAGTTCATTATTTCCAGAACTACCTGTATAAATTTTGTTTTCTATAAAAAATCAATTTCATACAAATAAATAAAATGTTAATGAAATAATTATGTATTTATTTTACTTATTTTTTTATTTATTTAAAATAAAAAAATTTGCAATCAGTGTACAAATAGAATACAATGAGTAATTATATTGACATTTTTTTAACTAATCTAGAAAGCATGAAAGAAGGGAGCGTTCATTGACACTATTTCCAATATAAACTGAATATAATTTGTATTAGTGATAAAATTACATAGAAATTTTCATTTGAGTCTACGGTGAGGGTTGTCAGGTAGAATGATCGATGCTATTTTGGTGACCATAGAATTAGATTGATTTAGGACATCTTTATGGAATTTATTGTAATTATAGTATGCCAGTATTATAGTATGTTAAAACGTCGAAATCATAATTGGTGAGGAGTCTAGGGTTTATTGATCGGAATTATTGAAACATTTTAGGTTAAAGTATTTTTACAGTACTGCAAAATTGAATGATATATGTCATTGTAGAGTATATCAATTGTTTATAACTTAACATTTAGTCTTTTAGTAATATTTTCGATATAAGTAACTGTCTTAATTTGTGAAATTTGAGTTTTAAGGATTTCTGTTTTGTTCTTTATATGGGTTGCCCAAGTTAGCCTATTATACAAATGAAAACCTAGGTCTTTGACAAAGGTATCAATTTAAATTATTTTTTTTTTGAGAAAAACGAGAGGGGGAAATATTTTTTGGACTTAGGAAGAAGGTGAAAAGCGTGGAATTACTTTGATTTTCCATAAATTGAATCATTTTTGAAATTTAGTTAGATAATGCTGATGATTTATTATGGCAGAGTCTAAGTTAGGCTAAATAAAGTTATTGCAGTCTCATAAAAAAAAATGTCTAAGTCGTGTGTAAATTAAGTTGGTAATATTTGATTGTGGTACGTCAGCTGTATATATACATTATATTCTGTCTGTGCAATATTACTGCCTTGTGAAATGCCTGCCTCTATATAATGGATATTAGAATATTCTTCTTCGCATCGTACCACAAAGGAACAGTTTGGAAGAAAGGATTTTAAGGTGAGGTGTAATAGAGTAGGTAAAAAAAAAATACTTTTATAAAGGAGCCCTTCTTACCAGACACGATAAAATGCCTGAACAACGTCGAGAAATACACCTGAACAAAAGTGGTTTTGTTCAAAAGATGAGGCAATATTGTCTACTGTTATGTGTATTCGATGGTGAAAATAGTGATTGTTTCTAAACCCAAATTGGGATTAGGAATAATTTTTTAACATTTATATTTGACCGAATTTTTTTTTTTTTATAATTTTTTTCTTTGATTTTTGAGAACGTAGGGAGAAGCATAATATTACTGAGTTTATAAGAAGAGGCTTGCTTGGTTTATGTATATGTATGGTGACAGAGTGCTTTCAAGTGGGAGGTATATATAAAAAACGGAGTATGTTAGAGATATACGTAAGTAGTAAGACTGCTATTTTTGGAAGATTCTTTGTATTTTTATTTGTTATCAGATCGGAAACAAAAATATACAAAATTTCATTGTAATAATTCTATACCTATAATAAGTCTACTAAATGTGTGTGATCAAAATTTACTCAAAGTAAAAGTTGTATGTAAAAACAATTTACCAAAACAAATTATAATTTACAACTGTAACATAAATTAAAGTAATTTGATTTCAATTTAAACTGTAGATACGAACATTAATAACATTAATAAGTATTCAATAAGTTGTTATGAATTGTTATATTTAACAAATTGTATTGTTTTAAAAAGTTGTATTTCGAATTTGTTTTATATTTAATTATTTAAAACAATTATATCATAAAAATAAAAAAATTGGTGTATACTATCTGATGTAATAAACATCTAACTATATTTCAAAATTCTTTATATACAAAACAGGGGTGCCTGTTTTACATAATAATAAACATTAAACAACACTTCGAGAACAAAAAAATAACTTGTAAAGAGCAATTGAGAAAATAACTAGTCTTAATGTACCTATACGTATTTCAAACTTTCCACAAAAATAGTGGAAAAACGTCTAATTTTTAATGTTTTATGTTTGAAAAATAAAATAGGTAATATAATTGAATATTAATGTTGGACAAAATTATTTCAAAGGATTAACAATAAAGGTATTTTCGGTTGTACGAAAAACAAATGTATGTTTTTAGTACAAACAATATTAGTGTTTGCCCCATGTTTACGTTATAATTATTGCGAATAGGTAACGTTATAAATAATATTGTCAAGTGTGTCAGGTTATTGATTAAAAATTAATATTGAAATATTTGTACTACTTATCGTTTAGAAAAAAAAAAAAATAATAATAATACAATTTAAATAAAAAAAAAAAAAAATGTAGTTCGCTACATTTTTTAAGCGATCTGTGATCGGACCATGTTTCTATAAACACATAATTGTCTGTTTAAATATTAATTTTTTTTCTTTATTATCATTATTACATAATGTACTTGTATGTATAATTTTGTTTTCTCTCTACTGTATTCAAATCTAATTCTTATTCTATATCTAACTAAAATATGATGCAAACAACACGATTACTCTCTATTACCTTAGCTTAACATAGATAGATAATCACTCTAATTTTATTGAAACATTGTAATATGAACTTCTTCTCAAACGTCGTGTCGCTGAAGGTGTGCGGGTTTTCAACGTGCGACTGAACTTTATCGTGGCGACCGGCGACACTACCGGTCCGAGAGCGGTGTATTGCGACTGTCGATTTATTTCAATCACAAACCAACTCTTGGGTAGTGAATTTCGATCGTCACGTACATCAAAATGGCTAAATTGCATTTTTTGCGGGAGAAGAAGAAGTGCAACTGAGTTCTGATTTTGTTGTGATTAATAAATCATCATCCTCGTGCTCTTCCTCGAGAAGAAGTAACACCATTTTGTTGTTGTTAATAATTGTATTCATACTCATAATAAATATAAAATTTAACTTGAAAACACTAGCGCTCACTGCACGAAAACCACAATGATACCGAATATTTGACGGTTTTTTACGTCACCGGAGACTGGTCTCGGTGGACCAGTCGCGCCCGGGAAACCGTGCATTTAACCGTGAAAACATGTCCGTCCGATCGGCGTCACGTGCATCGGTCGAGACATTTCACCGCGACCACGGGTACACCGTTCGCCGCTTGAGGATACGCACTCGGAAACTGTGTGGATCGTCGAACGTATTGGATAAACTTGGAAAACTTATTAGTAATCGTGTATAGGTCCTCTTCTTTTTTTTGCACACTACATTACGATTATAAAAAACATAGTGTTAAAATATGTTACAATACATTTAAGTTATCTAATATAATTCGGTAAATGCGATCAAGATCATTTAAAAAAAAAAAAAGTTGTAAACATTAGACAACAATTATTGTTTAAGTTTATTTTGAGTTTGCTTGTTCTATATTTTTAATTATAATTGAATACTTTTTTTTTTTGTAAATATCAAAAATAATAACTTCAAACCAACCTCTAAACTATATTATTATTATTATTATTTTTTTTTTTTTTTGAGATGTATGGACATTTCTATACTTAGTATATGATGATTTGAGTGTACTTCTAAGTCATATCATATTTTTAAAAGCTGTTTTAATTGTATTCACTTATATAAATTATTTTTAATTCTTGTTTATCATGTTTTCAGGTAATTAAAAACCTAATATTTCTAATTTAAACTTAATATGGCGAAAGTACACTCATTTAAACATGAAAAATATTTAAAGCATTTATTAAATAATGTACCTACGATGTAAGTTCTACATCACGTCTATAGAACATACATTGATGGTGCTTAAGTTTGCCAAATTTGCTTCTTTTTTTTAAATATACGTATCTCAACAAGTTGTAATTATAACATATAAGCACAAGTTGTTCAGAGACAAGCTTTTTTTTCATATTGCACATTTTCTAGAACCACAAAAGCTATATTTTCTACCCTAAAATACTTATGTAAATCTCAACGTTAATTATAATTTGTTATATTTATTATATTTAAAGAAAGAGTACATATCAAATAACAAAATAGTTAATCAAATACTCAATTATAAATTGAGTTTAATTAAACAGAAACATTTTACAAACGTTTGAATATTAAATTTAATAAAACGATAAATAACAAGAAATTAATTACATTTTGGTAGTTTGAAATGTATACTATTTTTACATATAAAGCTTGCAAATTTTGAAAAATATTAATCATAAAACTTTCTTTATAGTTTAAAAAAAAGTGATTACTAAGTCGCAAAAATATTTTATATGCAATAAAAAATAAAATTTTGTCTAAGTCGGATATCTTAACGAATTTTCATTTAAAGATATTACTTATTAAAACATTTTATAGTTATGATATATTTTAATGAAATTCATAGGCACTTAAAATTTTCATTTTTTTTTCATATTCTAAATGCTTTTTTTTATGTAAGTTAGAATATTTAAGTTCGACCTACTTTATTATTAAGAAATGTTATAATTCATCTACTATATCGACCATCTTCAGAATAATATAAGTTAATTCACTTCACCTCTTCCACTTAAAATTATTTTTTGAGAACAATGGTACATCGGTTTCAAATTTAAAAGACCAACATAGCAGTGGCGCCGAAGTTTGTAAAATGTAGTCAGGCAATTTCAAAACTTCGCGGCCTCAATATCTTAAATATTTTCATAACACTATATATTTACTTATAACTAGAGATGTGAGTTTGTATTATATAGTGGTATAAAACTGTATTATACAAGGTATTATACACATGGTATAAAATTATTTTATACAGACGGTATAAAAAAAAATAATTATGGCGTTATTTTTAGTTATTACCATGATTAAAAATATTTAGATATAAAATTATTATTTATTATTATAATTTATTAATTATTATCATATCATGTGTTCCCAATGAGTAGAGAAAGTACTCATTCTAAAAATATCCATTTAAATTGTTAAATTAAATCTTGTATTATATGTTTTCTGACCTTCTAGTCATTTTTTAAATTATTCCTTTTTTAAATGATTCGTATTTCATAATTAATAATAGGTTTATAACCTCTGTTAAATTTCCAATAATTTGAGGTACCGGAAGGTTCTATATAAGGTATAATACAGGTATAATACCGGTATTATACAACAACAAAATAAAATACGGTATTTTAACATCTCTACTTATAACACAATTATGATGCGAGTATAATGTGGCATACTAGCCACATTTTGAGGTACCAGCCACATTTTGAGGTACCAGCCACATTTTGAACTACCAGCCATATTTTTCAAAAAAGAGGTCAGGCCGTGGCCCGACCTTAACATGGACTTCGGCGCCACTGCAACTTAGTAACCTCTGTATTTTATCCAACTGAGGAAACACACCGGACCTAGAAGTTTCACTACTGATATTTTAATACATTTTTTGAAAGTATGCCTGTGAATGTCTTAATTTGGAAATTTTTATGATTTAGTCTATGATGGTAGGAAAAAGCTGTAAATATTAAAATAAAATTGATTGTATACATTTTAGTTATTACAGAAATAGAATATAAAACTACTAAAATATATTGAGACTACTGTAAACACGTATTATACCGTCAATAACTATTTTTTAGTAAAAAACACTACTTATTTTTCTGATAAAATTCTGATAAAAAAGGTTAAAATTAAAATTTGTAAAAC
>JASXSY010003143.1:0-18266 GCA_034509805.1 Sipha maydis | reverse complement strand
AAAAAACTAGGTAATCTGAGAGGCGTTCTGAAACCTTAAAATGTTCATAAAATCGTCAATATGTAAATTAATATCTATATTTATATACTGAAAAATCAGAAAAAAATCACTGATTGCTATGGTATTGGTTTTAGAGATATACCTTGCAAAATGACGGAGTTATGACCAAAAAACTAATCTGAGAGGCGTTCTGAAACCTTAAAATGTCCATAAAATCGTCAAAATGTAAATAAATATCTATATTTATATACTGAAAAATCAGAAAAAAATCACTGATTGCTATGGTATTGGTTTTAGAGATATATCTTGCAAAATGACGGAGTAATGACCAAAAAACTAGGTAATCTGAGAGGCGTTCTGAAACCTTAAAATGTCCATATAATCGTCAATATGTAAATTAATATCTATATTTATATACTGAAAAATCAGAAAAAAATCACTGATTGCTATGGTATTGGTTTTAGAGATATATCTTGCAAAATGACGGAGTTATGACCAAAAAACTTATCTGAGAGGCGTTCTGAAACATTAAAATTTCCATAAAATCTTCACAATGTAAATTGAAATCTATATTTATATACTGAAAAATCAGAAAAAAATCACTGATTGCTATGGTATTGGTTTTAGAGATATATCTTGCAAAATGACGGAGTTATGACCAAAAAACGAATCTGAGAGGCGTTCTGAAACCTTAAAATTTCCATAAAATCTTCACAATGTAAATTAATATCTATATTTATATACTGAAAAATCAGAAAAAAATCACTGATTGCTATGGTATTGGTTTTAGAGATATATCTTGCAAAATGACGGAGTCATGGCCAAAAAACGAATCTGAGAGGCGTTCTGAAACCTTAAAATTTCCATAAAATCTTCACAATGTAAATTGAAATCTATATTTATATACAGAAAAATCAGAAAAAAATCACTGATTGCTATGGTATTGGTTTAAGTGATATATCTTGCAAAAAGACGGAGTTATGACCAAAAAACGAATCTTAGACGCGTTCTGAAACCTTAAAATTTCCATAAAATCTTCACAATGTAAATTGAAATCTATATTTATATACTGAAAAATCAGAAAAAAATCACTGATTGCTATGGTATTGGTTTTAGCGATATATCTTGCAAAATGACGGAGTTATGACCAAAAAACGAATCTGAGAGGCGTTCTGAAACCTTAAAATTTCCATAAAATCTTCACAATGTAAATTAATATCTATATTTATATACTGAAAAATCAGAAAAAAATCACTGATTGCTATGGTATTGGTTTTAGAGATATATCTTGCAAAATGACGGAGTTATGACAAAAAAACGAATCTGAGAGGCGTTCTGAAACCTTAAAATTTCCATAAAATCTTCACAATGTAAATTAATATCTATATTTATATACTGAAAAATCAGAAAAAAATCACTGATTGCTATGGTATTGGTTTTAGAGATATATCTTGCAAAATGACGGAGTAATGACATAAAAACTAATCTGAGAGGCGTTCTGAACCCTTAAAATTTCCATAAAATCTTCACAATGTAAATTGAAATCTATATTTATATACTGAAAAATCAGAAAAAAATCACTGATTGCTATGGTATTGGTTTTAGAGATATATCTTGCAAAATGACGGAGTAATGACCAAAAAACTAGGTAATCTGAGAGGCGTTCTGAAACCTTAAAATGTCCATAAAATCGTCAATATGTAAATTAATATCTATATTTATATACTGAAAAATCAGAAAAAAATCACTGATTGCTATGGTATTGGTTTTAGAGATATATCTTGCAAAATGATGGAGTTATGACCAAAAAACTAATCTGAGAGGCGTTCTGAAACCTTAAAATGTCCATAAAATCGTCAAAATGTAAATAAATATCTATATTTATATACTGAAAAAACAGAAAAAAATCACTGATTGCTATGGTATTGGTTTTAGAGATATATCTTGCAAAATGACGGAGTTATGACAAAAAAACGAATCTGAGAGGCGTTCTGAAACCTTAAAATTTCCATAAAATCTTCACAATGTAAATTGAAATCTATATTTATATACTGAAAAATCAGAAAAAAATCACTGATTGCTATGGTATTGGTTTTAGAGATATATCTTGCAAAATGACAGACTTATGACCAAAAAACGAATCTGAGAGGCGTTCTGAAACCTTAAAATTTCCATAAAATCTTCACAATGTAAATTAATATCTATATTTATATACTGAAAAATCAGAAAAAAATCACTGATTGCTATGGTATTGGTTTTAGAGATATATCTTGCAAAATGACGGAGTTATGACCAAAAAACGAATCTGAGAGGCGTTCTGAAACCTTAAAATGTCCATAAAATCGTCAAAATGTAAATTAATATCTATATTTTTATACTGAAAAATCAGAAAAAAATCACTGATTGCTATGGTATTGGTTTTAGAGATATATCTTGCAAAATGTTGGAGTTATGACCAAAAAACTAATCTGAGAGGCGTTCTGAACCCTTAAAATTTCCATAAAATCTTCACAATGTAAATTGAAATCTATATTTATATACTGAAAAATCAGAAAAAAATCACTGATTGCTATGGTATTGGTTTTAGAGATATATCTTGCAAAATGACGGTGTAATGACCAAAAAACTAGGTAATCTGAGAGGCGTTCTGAAACCTTAAAATGTCCATAAAATCGTCAATATGTAAATTAATATCTATATTTATATACTGAAAAATCAGAAAAAAATCACTGATTGCTATGGTATTGGTTTTAGAGATATATCTTGCAAAATGACGGAGTTATGACCAAAAAACTAATCTGAGAGGCGTTCTGAAACCTTAAAATGTCCATAAAATCGTCAAAATGTAAATAAATATCTATATTTATATACTGAAAAATCAGAACAAAATCAGTGATTGCTATGGTATTGGTTTTAGAGATATATCTTGCAAAATGACGGTGTTATGACCAAAAAACGAATCTGAGAGGCGTTCTGAAACCTTAAAATTTCCATAAAATCTTCACAATGTAAATTGAAATCTATATTTATATACTGAAAAATCAGAAAAAAATCACTGATTGCTATGGTATTGGTTTTAGAGATATATCTTGCAAAATGTTGGAGTTATGACCAAAAAACTAATCTGAGAGGCGTTCTGAACCCTTAAAATTTCCATAAAATCTTCACAATGTAAATTGAAATCTATATTTATATACTGAAAAATCAGAAAAAAATCACTGATTGCTATGGTATTGGTTTTAGAGATATATCTTGCAAAATGACGGTGTAATGACCAAAAAACTAGGTAATCTGAGAGGCGTTCTGAAACCTTAAAATGTTCATAAAATCGTCAATATGTAAATTAATATCTATATTTATATACTGAAAAATCAGAAAAAAATCACTGATTGCTATGGTATTGGTTTTAGAGATATACCTTGCAAAATGACGGAGTTATGACCAAAAAACTAATCTGAGAGGCGTTCTGAAACCTTAAAATGTCCATAAAATCGTCAAAATGTAAATAAATATCTATATTTATATACTGAAAAATCAGAAAAAAATCACTGATTGCTATGGTATTGGTTTTAGAGATATATCTTGCAAAATGACGGAGTAATGACCAAAAAACTAGGTAATCTGAGAGGCGTTCTGAAACCTTAAAATGTCCATATAATCGTCAATATGTAAATTAATATCTATATTTATATACTGAAAAATCAGAAAAAAATCACTGATTGCTATGGTATTGGTTTTAGAGATATATCTTGCAAAATGACGGAGTTATGACCAAAAAACTTATCTGAGAGGCGTTCTGAAACATTAAAATTTCCATAAAATCTTCACAATGTAAATTGAAATCTATATTTATATACTGAAAAATCAGAAAAAAATCACTGATTGCTATGGTATTGGTTTTAGAGATATATCTTGCAAAATGACGGAGTTATGACCAAAAAACGAATCTGAGAGGCGTTCTGAAACCTTAAAATTTCCATAAAATCTTCACAATGTAAATTAATATCTATATTTATATACTGAAAAATCAGAAAAAAATCACTGATTGCTATGGTATTGGTTTTAGAGATATATCTTGCAAAATGACGGAGTCATGGCCAAAAAACGAATCTGAGAGGCGTTCTGAAACCTTAAAATTTCCATAAAATCTTCACAATGTAAATTGAAATCTATATTTATATACAGAAAAATCAGAAAAAAATCACTGATTGCTATGGTATTGGTTTAAGTGATATATCTTGCAAAAAGACGGAGTTATGACCAAAAAACGAATCTTAGACGCGTTCTGAAACCTTAAAATTTCCATAAAATCTTCACAATGTAAATTGAAATCTATATTTATATACTGAAAAATCAGAAAAAAATCACTGATTGCTATGGTATTGGTTTTAGCGATATATCTTGCAAAATGACGGAGTTATGACCAAAAAACGAATCTGAGAGGCGTTCTGAAACCTTAAAATTTCCATAAAATCTTCACAATGTAAATTAATATCTATATTTATATACTGAAAAATCAGAAAAAAATCACTGATTGCTATGGTATTGGTTTTAGAGATATATCTTGCAAAATGACGGAGTTATGACAAAAAAACGAATCTGAGAGGCGTTCTGAAACCTTAAAATTTCCATAAAATCTTCACAATGTAAATTAATATCTATATTTATATACTGAAAAATCAGAAAAAAATCACTGATTGCTATGGTATTGGTTTTAGAGATATATCTTGCAAAATGACGGAGTAATGACATAAAAACTAGGTAATCTGAGAGGCGTTCTGAAACCTTAAAATGTCCATAAAATCTTCACAATGTAAATTGAAATCTATATTTATATACTGAAAAATCAGAAAAAAATCACTGATTGCTATGGTATTGGTTTTAGAGATATATCTTGCAAAATGACAGACTTATGACCAAAAAACGAATCTGAGAGGCGTTCTGAAACCTTAAAATTTCCATAAAATCTTCACAATGTAAATTAATATCTATATTTATATACTGAAAAATCAGAAAAAAATCTTTGATTGCTATGGTATTGGTTTTAGAGATATATCTTGCAAAATGACGGAGTTATGACCAAAAAACGAATCTGAGAGGCGTTCTGAAACCTTAAAATGTCCATAAAATCGTCAAAATGTAAATTAATATCTATATTTATATACTGAAAAATCAGAAAAAAATCACTGATTGCTATGGTATTGGTTTTAGAGATATATCTTGCAAAATGTTGGAGTTATGACCAAAAAACTAATCTGAGAGGCGTTCTGAACCCTTAAAATTTCCATAAAATCTTCACAATGTAAATTGAAATCTATATTTATATACTGAAAAATCAGAAAAAAATCACTGATTGCTATGGTATTGGTTTTAGAGATATATCTTGCAAAATGACGGAGTTATGACCAAAAAACTTATCTGTGAGGCGTTCTGAAACATAAAAATTTCCATAAAATCTTCACAATGTAAATTGAAATCTATATTTATATACTGAAAAATCAGAAAAAAATCACTGATTGCTATGGTATTGGTTTTAGAGATATATCTTGCAAAATGACGGAGTTATGACCAAAAAACTAATCTGAGAGGCGTTCTGAAACCTTAAAATGTCCATAAAATCGTCAAAATGTAAATAAATATCTATATTTATATACTGAAAAATCAGAAAAAAATCACTGATTGCTATGGTATTGGTTTTAGAGATATATCTTGCAAAATGACGGAGTAATGACCAAAAAACTAGGTAATCTGAGAGGCGTTCTGAAACCTTAAAATGTCCATAAAATCTTCACAATGTAAATTGAAATCTATATTTATATACTGAAAAATCAGAACAAAATCAGTGATTGCTATGGTATTGGTTTTAGAGATATATCTTGCAAAATGACGGTGTTATGACCAAAAAACGAATCTGAGAGGCGTTCTGAAACCTTAAAATTTCCATAAAATCTTCACAATGTAAATTGAAATCTATATTTATATACTGAAAAATCAGAAAAAAATCACTGATTGCTATGGTATTGGTTTTAGAGATATATCTTGCAAAATGACAGACTTATGACCAAAAAACTAATCTGAGAGGCGTTCTGAAACCTTAAAATGTCCATAAAATCGTCAAAATGTAAATAAATATCTATATTTATATACTGAAAAATCAGAAAAAAATCTTTGATTGCTATGGTATTGGTTTTAGAGATATATCTTGCAAAATGACGGAGTTATGACCAAAAAACGAATCTGAGAGGCGTTCTGAAACCTTAAAATTTCCATAAAATCTTCACAATGTAAATTAATATCTATATTTATATACTGAAAAATCAGAAAAAAATCACTGATTGCTATGGTATTGGTTTTAGAGATATATCTTGCAAAATGACGGAGTTATGACCAAAAAACTAATCTGAGAGGCGTTCTGAAACATTAAAATGTCCATAAAATCTTCACAATGTAAATTAATATCTATATTTATATACTGAAAAATCAGAAAAAAATCACTGATTGCTATGGTATTGGTTTTAGAGATATATCTTGCAAAATGACGGAGTTATGACCAAAAAACTTATCTGAGAGGCGTTCTGAAACATTAAAATTTCCATAAAATCTTCACAATGTAAATTGAAATCTATATTTATATACTGAAAAATCAGAAAAAAATCACTGATTGCTATGGTATTGGTTTTAGAGATATATCTTGCAAAATGACGGAGTTATGACCAAAAAACGAATCTGAGAGGCGTTCTGAAACCTTAAAATTTCCATAAAATCTTCACAATGTAAATTAATATCTATATTTATATACTGAAAAATCAGAAAAAAATCACTGATTGCTATGGTATTGGTTTTAGAGATATATCTTGCAAAATGACGGAGTCATGGCCAAAAAACGAATCTGAGAGGCGTTCTGAAACCTTAAAATTTCCATAAAATCTTCACAATGTAAATTGAAATCTATATTTATATACAGAAAAATCAGAAAAAAATCACTGATTGCTATGGTATTGGTTTAAGTGATATATCTTGCAAAAAGACGGAGTTATGACCAAAAAACGAATCTTAGACGCGTTCTGAAACCTTAAAATTTCCATAAAATCTTCACAATGTAAATTGAAATCTATATTTATATACTGAAAAATCAGAAAAAAATCACTGATTGCTATGGTATTGGTTTTAGCGATATATCTTGCAAAATGACGGAGTTATGACCAAAAAACGAATCTGAGAGGCGTTCTGAAACCTTAAAATTTCCATAAAATCTTCACAATGTAAATTAATATCTATATTTATATACTGAAAAATCAGAAAAAAATCACTGATTGCTATGGTATTGGTTTTAGAGATATATCTTGCAAAATGACGGAGTTATGACAAAAAAACGAATCTGAGAGGCGTTCTGAAACCTTAAAATTTCCATAAAATCTTCACAATGTAAATTAATATCTATATTTATATACTGAAAAATCAGAAAAAAATCACTGATTGCTATGGTATTGGTTTTAGAGATATATCTTGCAAAATGACGGAGTAATGACATAAAAACTAGGTAATCTGAGAGGCGTTCTGAAACCTTAAAATGTCCATAAAATCTTCACAATGTAAATTGAAATCTATATTTATATACTGAAAAATCAGAAAAAAATCACTGATTGCTATGGTATTGGTTTTAGAGATATATCTTGCAAAATGACAGACTTATGACCAAAAAACGAATCTGAGAGGCGTTCTGAAACCTTAAAATTTCCATAAAATCTTCACAATGTAAATTAATATCTATATTTATATACTGAAAAATCAGAAAAAAATCTTTGATTGCTATGGTATTGGTTTTAGAGATATATCTTGCAAAATGACGGAGTTATGACCAAAAAACGAATCTGAGAGGCGTTCTGAAACCTTAAAATGTCCATAAAATCGTCAAAATGTAAATTAATATCTATATTTATATACTGAAAAATCAGAAAAAAATCACTGATTGCTATGGTATTGGTTTTAGAGATATATCTTGCAAAATGTTGGAGTTATGACCAAAAAACTAATCTGAGAGGCGTTCTGAACCCTTAAAATTTCCATAAAATCTTCACAATGTAAATTGAAATCTATATTTATATACTGAAAAATCAGAAAAAAATCACTGATTGCTATGGTATTGGTTTTAGAGATATATCTTGCAAAATGACGGAGTTATGACCAAAAAACTTATCTGTGAGGCGTTCTGAAACATTAAAATTTCCATAAAATCTTCACAATGTAAATTGAAATCTATATTTATATACTGAAAAATCAGAAAAAAATCACTGATTGCTATGGTATTGGTTTTAGAGATATATCTTGCAAAATGACGGAGTTATGACCAAAAAACTAATCTGAGAGGCGTTCTGAAACCTTAAAATGTCCATAAAATCGTCAAAATGTAAATAAATATCTATATTTATATACTGAAAAATCAGAAAAAAATCACTGATTGCTATGGTATTGGTTTTAGAGATATATCTTGCAAAATGACGGAGTAATGACCAAAAAACTAGGTAATCTGAGAGGCGTTCTGAAACCTTAAAATGTCCATAAAATCTTCACAATGTAAATTGAAATCTATATTTATATACTGAAAAATCAGAACAAAATCAGTGATTGCTATGGTATTGGTTTTAGAGATATATCTTGCAAAATGACGGTGTTATGACCAAAAAACGAATCTGAGAGGCGTTCTGAAACCTTAAAATTTCCATAAAATCTTCACAATGTAAATTGAAATCTATATTTATATACTGAAAAATCAGAAAAAAATCACTGATTGCTATGGTATTGGTTTTAGAGATATATCTTGCAAAATGACGGAGTTATGACCAAAAAACGAATCTGAGAGGCGTTCTGAAACCTTAAAATGTCCATAAAATCGTCAAAATGTAAATTAATATCTATATTTATATACTGAAAAATCAGAAAAAAATCACTGATTGCTATGGTATTGGTTTTAGAGATATATCTTGCAAAATGTTGGAGTTATGACCAAAAAACTAATCTGAGAGGCGTTCTGAAACCTTAAAATTTCCATAAAATCTTCACAATGTAAATTGAAATCTATATTTATATACTGAAAAATCAGAAAAAAATCACTGATTGCTATGGTATTGGTTTTAGAGATATATCTTGCAAAATGACGGAGTTATGACCAAAAAACGAATCTGAGAGGCGTTCTGAAACCTTAAAATGTCCATAAAATCGTCAATATGTAAATAAATATCTATATTTATATACTGAAAAATCAGAAAAAAATCACTGATTGCTATGGTATTGGTTTTAGAGATATACCTTGCAAAATGACGGAGTTATGACCAAAAAACTAATCTGAGAGGCGTTCTGAAACCTTAAAATGTCCATAAAATCGTCAAAATGTAAATAAATATCTATATTTATATACTGAAAAATCAGAAAAAAATCACTGATTGCTATGGTATTGGTTTTAGAGATATATCTTGCAAAATGACGGAGTAATGACCAAAAAACTAGGTAATCTGAGAGGCGTTCTGAAACCTTAAAATGTCCATAAAATCTTCACAATGTAAATTGAAATCTATATTTATATACTGAAAAATCAGAACAAAATCAGTGATTGCTATGGTATTGGTTTTAGAGATATATCTTGCAAAATGACGGTGTTATGACCAAAAAACGAATCTGAGAGGCGTTCTGAAACCTTAAAATTTCCATAAAATCTTCACAATGTAAATTAATATCTATATTTATATACTGAAAAATCAGAAAAAAATCACTGATTGCTATGGTATTGGTTTTAGAGATATATCTTGCAAAATGACGGAGTTATGACCAAAAAACGAATCTGAGAGGCGTTCTGAAACCTTAAAATGTCCATAAAATCGTCAAAATGTAAATTAATATCTATATTTATATACTGAAAAAATCAGAAAAAAATCACTGATTGCTATGGTATTGGTTTTAGAGATATATCTTGCAAAATGTTGGAGTTATGACCAAAAAACTAATCTGAGAGGCGTTCTGAACCCTTAAAATTTCCATAAAATCTTCACAATGTAAATTGAAATCTATATTTATATACTGAAAAATCAGAAAAAAATCACTGATTGCTATGGTATTGGTTTTAGAGATATATCTTGCAAAATGACGGAGTAATGACCAAAAAACTAGGTAATCTGAGAGGCGTTCTGAAACCTTAAAATGTCCATAAAATCGTCAATATGTAAATTAATATCTATATTTATATACTGAAAAATCAGAAAAAAATCACTGATTGCTATGGTATTGGTTTTAGAGATATACCTTGCAAAATGACGGAGTTATGACCAAAAAACTAATCTGAGAGGCGTTCTGAAACCTTAAAATGTCCATAAAATCGTCAAAATGTAAATAAATATCTATATTTATATACTGAAAAATCAGAAAAAAATCACTGATTGCTATGGTATTGGTTTTAGAGATATATCTTGCAAAATGACGGAGTACTGACCAAAAAACTAGGTAATCTGAGAGGCGTTCTGAAACCTTAAAATGTCCATAAAATCTTCACAATGTAAATTGAAATCTATATTTATATACTGAAAAATCAGAACAAAATCAGTGATTGCTATGGTATTGGTTTTAGAGATATATCTTGCAAAATGACGGTGTTATGACCAAAAAACGAATCTGAGAGGCGTTCTGAAACCTTAAAATTTCCATAAAATCTTCACAATGTAAATTGAAATCTATATTTATATACTGAAAAATCAGAAAAAAATCACTGATTGCTATGGTATTGGTTTTAGAGATATATCTTGCAAAATGACAGACTTATGACCAAAAAACGAATCTGAGAGGCGTTCTGAAACCTTAAAATTTCCATAAAATCTTCACAATGTAAATTAATATCTATATTTATATACTGAAAAATCAGAAAAAAATCACTGATTGCTATGGTATTGGTTTTAGAGATATATCTTGCAAAATGACGGAGTTATGACCAAAAAACGAATCTGAGAGGCGTTCTGAAACCTTAAAATGTCCATAAATTCGTCAAAATGTAAATTAATATCTATATTTATATACTGAAAAATCAGAAAAAAATCACTGATTGCTATGGTATTGGTTTTAGAGATATATCTTGCAAAATGACGGAGTTATGACCAAAAAACGAATCTGAGAGGCGTTCTGAAACCTTAAAATTTCCATAAAATCGTCAAAATGTAAATTAATATCTATATTTATATACTGAAAAATCAGAAAAAAATCACTGATTGCTATGGTATTGGTTTTAGAGATATATCTTGCAAAATGACGGAGTTATGACCAAAAAACTTATCTGAGAGGCGTTCTGAAACATTAAAATTTCCATAAAATCTTCACAATGTAAATTGAAATCTATATTTATATACTGAAAAATCAGAAAAAAATCACTGATTGCTATGGTATTGGTTTTAGAGATATATCTTGCAAAATGACGGAGTTATGACCAAAAAACGAATCTGAGAGGCGTTCTGAAACCTTAAAATTTCCATAAAATCTTCACAATGTAAATTAATATCTATATTTATATACTGAAAAATCAGAAAAAAATCACTGATTGCTATGGTATTGGTTTTAGAGATATATCTTGCAAAATGACGGAGTCATGGCCAAAAAACGAATCTGAGAGGCGTTCTGAAACCTTAAAATTTCCATAAAATCTTCACAATGTAAATTGAAATCTATATTTATATACAGAAAAATCAGAAAAAAATCACTGATTGCTATGGTATTGGTTTAAGTGATATATCTTGCAAAAAGACGGAGTTATGACCAAAAAACGAATCTTAGACGCGTTCTGAAACCTTAAAATTTCCATAAAATCTTCACAATGTAAATTGAAATCTATATTTATATACTGAAAAATCAGAAAAAAATCACTGATTGCTATGGTATTGGTTTTAGCGATATATCTTGCAAAATGACGGAGTTATGACCAAAAAACGAATCTGAGAGGCGTTCTGAAACCTTAAAATTTCCATAAAATCTTCACAATGTAAATTAATATCTATATTTATATACTGAAAAATCAGAAAAAAATCACTGATTGCTATGGTATTGGTTTTAGAGATATATCTTGCAAAATGACGGAGTTATGACCAAAAAACGAATCTGAGAGGCGTTCTGAAACCTTAAAATGTCCATAAATTCGTCAAAATGTAAATTAATATCTATATTTATATACTGAAAAATCAGAAAAAAATCACTGATTGCTATGGTATTGGTTTTAGAGATATATCTTGCAAAATGACGGAGTTATGACCAAAAAACGAATCTGAGAGGCGTTCTGAAACCTTAAAATTTCCATAAAATCGTCAAAATGTAAATTAATATCTATATTTATATACTGAAAAATCAGAAAAAAATCACTGATTGCTATGGTATTGGTTTTAGAGATATATCTTGCAAAATGACGGAGTTATGACCAAAAAACTTATCTGAGAGGCGTTCTGAAACATTAAAATTTCCATAAAATCTTCACAATGTAAATTGAAATCTATATTTATATACTGAAAAATCAGAAAAAAATCACTGATTGCTATGGTATTGGTTTTAGAGATATATCTTGCAAAATGACGGAGTTATGACCAAAAAACGAATCTGAGAGGCGTTCTGAAACCTTAAAATTTCCATAAAATCTTCACAATGTAAATTAATATCTATATTTATATACTGAAAAATCAGAAAAAAATCACTGATTGCTATGGTATTGGTTTTAGAGATATATCTTGCAAAATGACGGAGTCATGGCCAAAAAACGAATCTGAGAGGCGTTCTGAAACCTTAAAATTTCCATAAAATCTTCACAATGTAAATTGAAATCTATATTTATATACAGAAAAATCAGAAAAAAATCACTGATTGCTATGGTATTGGTTTAAGTGATATATCTTGCAAAAAGACGGAGTTATGACCAAAAAACGAATCTTAGACGCGTTCTGAAACCTTAAAATTTCCATAAAATCTTCACAATGTAAATTGAAATCTATATTTATATACTGAAAAATCAGAAAAAAATCACTGATTGCTATGGTATTGGTTTTAGCGATATATCTTGCAAAATGACGGAGTTATGACCAAAAAACGAATCTGAGAGGCGTTCTGAAACCTTAAAATTTCCATAAAATCTTCACAATGTAAATTAATATCTATATTTATATACTGAAAAATCAGAAAAAAATCACTGATTGCTATGGTATTGGTTTTAGAGATATATCTTGCAAAATGACGGAGTTATGACAAAAAAACGAATCTGAGAGGCGTTCTGAAACCTTAAAATTTCCATAAAATCTTCACAATGTAAATTAATATCTATATTTATATACTGAAAAATCAGAAAAAAATCACTGATTGCTATGGTATTGGTTTTAGAGATATATCTTGCAAAATGACGGAGTAATGACATAAAAACTAGGTAATCTGAGAGGCGTTCTGAAACCTTAAAATGTCCATAAAATCTTCACAATGTAAATTGAAATCTATATTTATATACTGAAAAATCAGAAAAAAATCACTGATTGCTATGGTATTGGTTTTAGAGATATATCTTGCAAAATGACAGACTTATGACCAAAAAACGAATCTGAGAGGCGTTCTGAAACCTTAAAATTTCCATAAAATCTTCACAATGTAAATTAATATCTATATTTATATACTGAAAAATCAGAAAAAAATCTTTGATTGCTATGGTATTGGTTTTAGAGATATATCTTGCAAAATGACGGAGTTATGACCAAAAAACTTATCTGTGAGGCGTTCTGAAACATTAAAATTTCCATAAAATCTTCACAATGTAAATTGAAATCTATATTTATATACTGAAAAATCAGAAAAAAATCACTGATTGCTATGGTATTGGTTTTAGAGATATATCTTGCAAAATGACGGAGTTATGACCAAAAAACTAATCTGAGAGGCGTTCTGAAACCTTAAAATGTCCATAAAATCGTCAAAATGTAAATAAATATCTATATTTATATACTGAAAAATCAGAAAAAAATCACTGATTGCTATGGTATTGGTTTTAGAGATATATCTTGCAAAATGACGGAGTAATGACCAAAAAACTAGGTAATCTGAGAGGCGTTCTGAAACCTTAAAATGTCCATAAAATCTTCACAATGTAAATTGAAATCTATATTTATATACTGAAAAATCAGAACAAAATCAGTGATTGCTATGGTATTGGTTTTAGAGATATATCTTGCAAAATGACGGTGTTATGACCAAAAAACGAATCTGAGAGGCGTTCTGAAACCTTAAAATTTCCATAAAATCTTCACAATGTAAATTGAAATCTATATTTATATACTGAAAAATCAGAAAAAAATCACTGATTGCTATGGTATTGGTTTTAGAGATATATCTTGCAAAATGACAGACTTATGACCAAAAAACGAATCTGAGAGGCGTTCTGAAACCTTAAAATTTCCATAAAATCTTCACAATGTAAATTAATATCTATATTTATATACTGAAAAATCAGAAAAAAATCACTGATTGCTATGGTATTGGTTTTAGAGATATATCTTGCAAAATGACGGAGTTATGACCAAAAAACGAATCTGAGAGGCGTTCTGAAACCTTAAAATGTCCATAAAATCGTCAAAATGTAAATTAATATCTATATTTATATACTGAAAAATCAGAAAAAAACCACTGATTGCTATGGTATTGGTTTTAGAGATATATCTTGCAAAATGTTGGAGTTATGACCAAAAAACTAATCTGAGAGGCGTTCTGAAACCTTAAAATTTCCATAAAATCTTCACAATGTAAATTGAAATCTATATTTATATACTGAAAAATCAGAAAAAAATCACTGATTGCTATGGTATTGGTTTTAGAGATATATCTTGCAAAATGACGGAGTTATGACCAAAAAACGAATCTGAGAGGCGTTCTGAAACCTTAAAATGTCCATAAAATCGTCAATATGTAAATAAATATCTATATTTATATACTGAAAAATCAGAAAAAAATCACTGATTGCTATGGTATTGGTTTTAGAGATATACCTTGCAAAATGACGGAGTTATGACCAAAAAACTAATCTGAGAGGCGTTCTGAAACCTTAAAATGTCCATAAAATCGTCAAAATGTAAATAAATATCTATATTTATATACTGAAAAATCAGAAAAAAATCACTGATTGCTATGGTATTGGTTTTAGAGATATATCTTGCAAAATGACGGAGTAATGACCAAAAAACTAGGTAATCTGAGAGGCGTTCTGAAACCTTAAAATGTCCATAAAATCTTCACAATGTAAATTGAAATCTATATTTATATACTGAAAAATCAGAACAAAATCAGTGATTGCTATGGTATTGGTTTTAGAGATATATCTTGCAAAATGACGGTGTTATGACCAAAAAACGAATCTGAGAGGCGTTCTGAAACCTTAAAATTTCCATAAAATCTTCACAATGTAAATTAATATCTATATTTATATACTGAAAAATCAGAAAAAAATCACTGATTGCTATGGTATTGGTTTTAGAGATATATCTTGCAAAATGACGGTGTTATGACCAAAAAACGAATCTGAGAGGCGTTCTGAAACCTTAAAATTTCCATAAAATCTTCACAATGTAAATTGAAATCTATATTTATATACTGAAAAATCAGAAAAAAATCACTGATTGCTATGGTATTGGTTTTAGAGATATATCTTGCAAAATGACAGACTTATGACCAAAAAACGAATCTGAGAGGCGTTCTGAAACCTTAAAATTTCCATAAAATCTTCACAATGTAAATTAATATCTATATTTATATACTGAAAAATCAGAAAAAAATCTTTGATTGCTATGGTATTGGTTTTAGAGATATATCTTGCAAAATGACGGAGTTATGACCAAAAAACTTATCTGTGAGGCGTTCTGAAACATTAAAATTTCCATAAAATCTTCACAATGTAAATTGAAATCTATATTTATATACTGAAAAATCAGAAAAAAATCACTGATTGCTATGGTATTGGTTTTAGAGATATATCTTGCAAAATGACGGAGTTATGACCAAAAAACTAATCTGAGAGGCGTTCTGAAACCTTAAAATGTCCATAAAATCGTCAAAATGTAAATAAATATCTATATTTATATACTGAAAAATCAGAAAAAAATCACTGATTGCTATGGTATTGGTTTTAGAGATATATCTTGCAAAATGACGGAGTAATGACCAAAAAACTAGGTAATCTGAGAGGCGTTCTGAAACCTTAAAATGTCCATAAAATCTTCACAATGTAAATTGAAATCTATATTTATATACTGAAAAATCAGAACAAAATCAGTGATTGCTATGGTATTGGTTTTAGAGATATATCTTGCAAAATGACGGTGTTATGACCAAAAAACGAATCTGAGAGGCGTTCTGAAACCTTAAAATTTCCATAAAATCTTCACAATGTAAATTGAAATCTATATTTATATACTGAAAAATCAGAAAAAAATCACTGATTGCTATGGTATTGGTTTTAGAGATATATCTTGCAAAATGACAGACTTATGACCAAAAAACGAATCTGAGAGGCGTTCTGAAACCTTAAAATTTCCATAAAATCTTCACAATGTAAATTAATATCTATATTTATATACTGAAAAATCAGAAAAAAATCACTGATTGCTATGGTATTGGTTTTAGAGATATATCTTGCAAAATGACGGAGTTATGACCAAAAAACGAATCTGAGAGGCGTTCTGAAACCTTAAAATGTCCATAAAATCGTCAAAATGTAAATTAATATCTATATTTATATACTGAAAAATCAGAAAAAAACCACTGATTGCTATGGTATTGGTTTTAGAGATATATCTTGCAAAATGTTGGAGTTATGACCAAAAAACTAATCTGAGAGGCGTTCTGAAACCTTAAAATTTCCATAAAATCTTCACAATGTAAATTGAAATCTATATTTATATACTGAAAAATCAGAAAAAAATCACTGATTGCTATGGTATTGGTTTTAGAGATATATCTTGCAAAATGACGGAGTTATGACCAAAAAACGAATCTGAGAGGCGTTCTGAAACCTTAAAATGTCCATAAAATCGTCAATATGTAAATAAATATCTATATTTATATACTGAAAAATCAGAAAAAAATCACTGATTGCTATGGTATTGGTTTTAGAGATATACCTTGCAAAATGACGGAGTTATGACCAAAAAACTAATCTGAGAGGCGTTCTGAAACCTTAAAATGTCCATAAAATCGTCAAAATGTAAATAAATATCTATATTTATATACTGAAAAATCAGAAAAAAATCACTGATTGCTATGGTATTGGTTTTAGAGATATATCTTGCAAAATGACGGAGTAATGACCAAAAAACTAGGTAATCTGAGAGGCGTTCTGAAACCTTAAAATGTCCATAAAATCTTCACAATGTAAATTGAAATCTATATTTATATACTGAAAAATCAGAACAAAATCAGTGATTGCTATGGTATTGGTTTTAGAGATATATCTTGCAAAATGACGGTGTTATGACCAAAAAACGAATCTGAGAGGCGTTCTGAAACCTTAAAATTTCCATAAAATCTTCACAATGTAAATTAATATCTATATTTATATACTGAAAAATCAGAAAAAAATCACTGATTGCTATGGTATTGGTTTTAGAGATATATCTTGCAAAATGACGGAGTAATGACCAAAAAACTAGGTAATCTGAGAGGCGTTCTGAAACCTTAAAATGTCCATAAAATCTTCACAATGTAAATTGAAATCTATATTTATATACTGAAAAATCAGAACAAAATCAGTGATTGCTATGGTATTGGTTTTAGAGATATATCTTGCAAAATGACGGTGTTATGACCAAAAAACGAATCTGAGAGGCGTTCTGAAACCTTAAAATTTCCATAAAATCTTCACAATGTAAATTAATATCTATATTTATATACTGAAAAATCAGAAAAAAATCACTGATTGCTATGGTATTGGTTTTAGAGATATATCTTGCAAAATGACGGTGTTATGACCAAAAAACGAATCTGAGAGGCGTTCTGAAACCTTAAAATTTCCATAAAATCTTCACAATGTAAATTGAAATCTATATTTATATACTGAAAAATCAGAAAAAAATCACTGATTGCTATGGTATTGGTTTTAGAGATATATCTTGCAAAATGACAGACTTATGACCAAAAAACGAATCTGAGAGGCGTTCTGAAACCTTAAAATTTCCATAAAATCTTCACAATGTAAATTAATATCTATATTTATATACTGAAAAATCAGA
>JASXSY010003142.1:0-58793 GCA_034509805.1 Sipha maydis | reverse complement strand
GTGGACCAATATAAAAAAAAAAAAATAGATTCCTATGGTAAATCATAATCGATCATTATGCACGAAGTCAGCAATGATTAAAGATATTTATTGAAAAAAAAGAAAAGAAAGGATTTGCAGCTTTTCGTGTTGAAAATTGTGTTTATTGACGAAGCCAACTTGCGGATCACGCACGTTCGTTGTGCTCCGGACGGCCGTACAGAACTGTAAGCACTTCGGTTAAGCCAAACTCATATGACGACAGTTTTCTAATGAAATAACTGTATATCAGTTAACTATCAACGTATGAACGATTGTATATATTTCTGTCGTACACTTGGCTAATTTGCGCTACACAACTTTCGTGAAAACTGTTGTGCTAGTGTGAACATGTCCGAAATATGCGACGACAGTGGGATCAATCGATTACCAGCTCTTTTGATAAATCAAAACAATTTACAGTTACACGGTACAGTTTTCTACAGTCCATTGTTTTTAAATACACACCGTTATTGTTAAATATAATTTAGTTAATTGGTGTTTATAATAACTATATTAATTTAATATTCACGTATCTCCTATATTGATTTTATATACACTTAATTTATCATTAATAATTTAACATTATGTTGTCCACAAAAATATAATGGACTATTGGTGAAACACATAAACTTACCTCGGATTATGAAAAAAGTTCTTGTTTATGGAATCCCAAAGATGTCAAATATAAAATAAATTTGCTGAATTATATTATTAATTTTAATACATGCCACGTTTTTACATAATCTTCAGAAATGTTTTTCACTCATCGTGAATTCGTTGTGAGTACAGTTCCGGACATTTTTGTATACATACAAATGAATTTGTGTCATGACAATAACTATCGCAAAATTGATGCCTCTAGTATGAGTGACTGTGAAAAATATTTCAAACAGTTGAAATTTATTTAAAACTGTCGTCCTGTGAGTGAGGCTTTAGTTATACATTGCCGTTAGGAACACAATCAATGTGTTCACCATATTTTGATCGTTCCGCGTTTCGTGTCGTTCATGAAAACTAGACTTCGTGTTCAGGGACGGCACTGTGATTTGTGGGGCCCTGGGTAAAATAAATAACAGTATATGCAGTATATGTGTGGTCTTCTGAATACTATAGGTACACAAAAAAATGTTTCTCTTTGCTCAACTCAAAAACTAAATTATATATCCAAACTAACTAGGTACTTACTAAATTAATTTTATCAAATATCATTCATCAATTTATACATACCATAATATTATATTTTAATAAATTATTATAAAATAATCTTATAACATTTATAAACATTAAACACATAGATAATAATAGAAAATTTCTATATTTAATATAATAATATTATAATTAAAAAAAAAATTAAAATGTAATCAATATAACAGATAGAACAATAAAAAACAATACAATTATTGATGACATCATTTGTGTTTACTCTGTGCTGGTGATGTACAGTATAATATTGATTATTGCATAAAACCGTACGAATTACTTTTACCGTTCGCCGAATGAACTGTAAACGCAATCGCATTCGGCTACAAATGACGTTACGAACGTTATTGCGCGTTTGTGCGGGCAACACGTTGCTCTTGTTGGTCGGTACAACTTATGCCGCAACATGTCGTCGCAATGACCAAGACCAAACTTGACGTTGGATTTTATTTTTATTTTATCAACCCGAGACGAGACCATATTTGACCGACGGTAATCGAAATAAGTCTTGACATTATCGATTCTTCGGAAAACGTTCTCAGAACAAATAATTAATACAAGAATGGTAAACTAAAAGTAAAATAAAAGAAGGGGGACGGGGGAAGCGGAGTGCAGAAAAAAAAGATGTACTTGTTGGGTTACGTATTAGACGGCTGGACGGTGAAATAAAAAACCTCACTACTGCTCTGGACAATATCATTGTTGGACATTGACTATCAACATCAGAATAATACAATATTGACGGTAAAAATGTCTAGGTAATGCAATAATGTCATTAATAAATACTTTTGTCTTGACTAGGTGAAGTAATTTGACTAGACAACGCGGCTATTACAAATTTAGCAGAATTATTTTGTTTACTTTTTTTTTTTTTTTTACATGCATTTCTTGCAATCTGAAGTATTGTATTCTCGCAGTTGCCGAACACGCGAACTCGACAATCGGCGTAGCTCGTACTCACATTGTCAGTTATTGGTGACGGACTTCCGTTGTGTTTTCGACTCGTAGCAGCTAACTACTAGATTTGCTTTTTATCATCGTAGCACCGCGTACGTGCCTACTGTTTTTTTTCGATTGTTGACGTTATGGATAGATCCTTTTAGCGACTCCGTTAAGTCGTCAAGCCTTTAACTAAACAACATAATTGTTTTTTCATTTAAGCAAATCATTTTATTAGAGTAAATAAACCAATAGTTTATTTTCATTCATAACGAAAACGTTTTTGATATTACATATAGCACTAAAAAGGATAATTTTATCATAAATCAAAGAACTATGTATTATGCTCAAATTTTAATTAAGACATATATCACTGATTTGTTCAACACATTCCGATGAATAAATTTAAGATACAACACTCATTGGTATATAAAAATTAAGTATATATATTAATATCAAAGTTAAAGATGAACTCAAAAAAATGTAATACTAAGAGTTATAGAAACATTTACTTCGAAATTTATATTATTTATGTATGACTTAAGCCATTTGTGTTTAGATTTAAAACTAGAACATGAAAAATATTTTAAAGAACCAGATTTTTTAATTATTCCACAGTAATGTGTCAAAAAATATTTTATCGCCACCGTGACTTCAACATACTGGAACTATAATTATTTTTTCATATTATTACTCTAGGAACACCCGGTATTTGATAAAATGGAACACCGTCGCACGCGCAAGCAAAGTCAATTACAAATCGTTGCGCATTTGACGAACACGATATACTATTTTTTTTTTTTTTTTTGTTTAAAAGCATCTATCTCTTGTCAATCGTGTCAATCGTATAGACTGTTTCAGTGATCAGATACAAATATTCATAGCATATTTGAATTCGTTATGAAGTTTACTTGAAAACGACTTTCTTAGATTTTTAAATTAATTTTTGAGTTCAATATTACTAATATTTTAAAATTCTTAACATTTAAAAATTTAATTTAAAATTTTGAAGAGTTCAAGTGATCAATTTCAAAAAAGTGGGAAACTCATTTTTAAGTAAACTTCATGACAAAGTCAAATATGTTTTTGGAATTAATTTCCGTTTACTAAGACAGTCTGTACAGTTGGCAAAATATAAATCTATTCCAGTCGAAAACACAACCTGGTCGAATCCCCTAAAGCGCATACTTAAAATTTGTTGTGTTTCTATTTTGTGATATTTGATATGGTCTCCAAGTTATAATATAATGTGATCATCATAATACTATAGTAAAATAAGATCTATGGTTCCAATAAAATGTATTAAAAATATGATAATTGGATAATTTCAAGGAACAAAATCACAACTGAAATTGAAAATATATTTACAAATGTTTGCATTTCTCTAGCTGTCATTTAATATTAATGTTGAATAAATAAAACATTATTAATGAAGGAAGTATGAACAACTTATGATTCTCCGTAATTAAAACCCTGTTTACCATAAATTAAAATTTCTAAGCTAAAAAACCCTGCTTTTATTAAGATAAATATGACACATATTTAATTCCTTCATAAACATCATGCATAAAATCAACCAAAGAGTCAACTCTAAAACTTTATATGAATTGAAATTAAGGCGAAGATTACTAATCTAAACAATTTAACCTGGTATCCACAGAGGATTACAAATGTTTAGGAAGAGCTGAATTGCGTGGTTCGATAGGTACCCCTACAGTCCAAAAGAGTGACATATTATTAATATTTATTTGATAAATATATTCAATTTAAAGTTACGTAATCCTTTTACATTGGCTATTAACGATATTGATTATAAAACTGATTTTAAACGTTACCCGGCCAATATATTCCAACATGGATATTACTACGAACAACACGAATTCGAATTACTTGACATCGATCGCGCTAACAAAAATAACGTGTTTTCGTTCTATTTTTTCAAGAGCTATCGACAAGTTTTCATATAAGACAAGATGGGATTGACGACAAGGTAAACGGATCTATACGATAAAATCCATTGCCCGTAAATAATACGCGAACGAACAGTAACGGTGTTGATCCTCTGTCGAGGAGTCTCCGCATCCAACGTTCGACTGAAAACCCCTTCGCCCGTAAGATACTTGATATTTGTGTTTTTCAGTTTCGATCGCCGTAGCGATGCCGATGCGACCCCGGACACCGGAAAACAACAGCACGTGATCGCGTTCTGCGTGGTTTGTTGGTGGCCCCGGTTCTGGGTCCAAATGACGGAGGACGAGGGTGAGTACTACACGGTTGAAATCCTGTTGTCAGGTTTGGGCGATAAGCCTAGGACAGTCGATCCTCCACCGGTCACCTCACAAGTCTCGTAATTTTCCCGCTTTAGCTCGTCAAGGTTTCGTGCACGAGACTTGCGTGGCCGGCGCCCAATTCGTCGGACCGGAACCGCGAGGCGATCGATCGATCAACAAGGACCGAGACTCGCAGACCCACCCCGTCGGGACTCGGGTGGTGAAATGCGACTTCGCGTGCGGGGATCGCTGTGTGACGTACGTTGACGCATGCACGCAGACGTACCTCGACACCGTCGAAGTCGTGTCCGACGATCGAACCGTTTGCTCGAAGTTAACCAACGTGGTCGAAGTCATAGAGGAGACGATTTCCGCTCCCGGGTTGAATGCGAACGACACGGCCGTTGATGGAGGACCATCGGTCGCCGCAAAGGTGTGCGCCGCAGACACGTGCTCGGGGACAAGTGTCAGCATGACCCCGGGACCGAATGATGACGATCGGCGTGACGGCGATGACTCTGATGAAGAGATAGTCCCATACGTTTTGCCGGTTATGGAAGAAAACCGCGCAAAAGTGAGTGCAAAACTACATTTTAACATTAATCGTTTAAGGTCAAGTGTTAACGCAAACGGATGTCCAACCCTCCTCGTCCGGATTCAACCGATTTTTCACGGGTACGATACGACTCGATTCACTATAGTGTCCGATGTAATCAGGGCCATTCCAAGATTATTCGGGGTTAGGGGAGAATTAATTTGAGGACCCTTCGACCATAACGATAAAATATGATAAACGAAATGCACGCTAAAAATAACGAAATTCTTGCAAATTTATATTTCTTAATCTTGTGAATAATGATGATAAAATAAATTGTCACTGACCATCTAGAACACTCGAACACGGTAAAAAAAATCGAAAATAGCGAAACACGGAACGAACAAATATTTACACATACATAGAATATGATAGAATAAATCGACAGCATATCATATAAAATATACATAGTTATTTACACGGACTGTTCAATATTTATGTACTTTTTTCAGGAATTGAACCCGACGTTCAAGCTTTGGGAAAATCGGTTCGGCCAGTATAGTAAATTTGATGAAGGCATCATGGCCGACCGAGGTATTTCCGTTATCGTAGTGCAACGATCGTATTCGATTATATTTTTATAATTTTATGATGTTTTCAGAGACCCTTTATTCTGGGCCACCAGAAGTATTAGCTAAGCTAATTGCTTCGAGATGCAAGTCGATGGGCACCGTATTAAACCCGTTTTGCGGTTCAGGGGCGATCGCGATTCAATTGGCCAAGGTCTGCCGAAAAGGTATACTGCGGACAACATGAAAATACAATTATTGTCATCTTATTTAACATGTTAATTGTTTATTATATCGTACTGTACATCAACATTGAACCTTTAACGGTTTTCGTTCCGTGTATAGTCATTGTGATGGACAAAGATCTGGACAAAATCGCTTTCGCCCGGAACAACGCACGGGTCTACGGTGTCGAAGATCGAATATTGTTCCTGGTCGGTGACTTTTTTGATCATGCGCAATCGCTAAAAAAAGTCGATGGTATCATCACGTCACCACCAATTGACATAGGCATCGATAATTTAGAGAAATTCATCGAAGTTGCACATAAGGTGGCTACTAAAGTGTTAATAGCGTTACCTAAGAAGAAAGAAAAATCCGATGTAAGTCAACAGACTTGCTATGAAAGTTAGGGAGATCATCAATACCTCAAATATGTTTTTTTTTACAGCTTCACCGACTAGGAATTAAATGGTTTAATTTTCTCAACTTCGAAGATATTAGCATCGATAGAGTGCCCAGGAGTACTCTAATGTTTCTTGGTCCTCCAGTACGTATTTTACATATAATTAACCGTTCACGATAATAAACAATTACAATAACCATCAGTTCAATAGTTAATTCACACAAAAACGCTTATTTTTTATATCGAAAATGTGTTTTAGATGAACAAGATTAATCATGCCATGCGGTGTAAAAGAAACGTAGTAGAGGGGAATCACAAGGAGGTGTTACTCTTTTCTGATGGTAAGTTGTAATAAATGAATGATACACACAAATTGAAAACGTGTTTTTCGGAGGCCCTTGATATTAAAGATAGCATTTTTCTTAATTTTCATAGGTGTATCTGTGAATCGTCGTGTGCACTGGATTAGAGGGAACAATCTCTTTGCATACGACGATTACCTGAACCGGGTCGAAGAATTTTTAAATAAGAAGAATACGAATGAATAAAAATTGAGAAACATCATTGTGACGCCCTCGTCAATTAATGTTTCAAAACATGTTTATGTTTTTTTTTTTTTTTTTCAATTAATCCTTAAAATTATTATTGTACAATTGTACGCTTATATTTAATACTTTTGAAAATAAAATATTTTTTTTTTTTGTTTTCAAAGTTTTGGTTGTTTTTGATTTTAAGTTATACGATGCATCTCATGATTTAATTATGATGAGGTTTTTTTTATCTGTATACACAGTGTCGGTTTGACCCACCCGGATACCCGGCGATTGCCGGAGGCCCTAAGATCTTTTCTTAATATAAGGACCCAACGTTTTAAGCCCAAATGAATTCATGACTTATAAAGTTCATGGTTTGCTCTTGTCGGGGTTTTGTCAACCAGTACTTTCGGATCGTGTCGTTTAAAAGTATGAGGGATGGTAAAATGAATGAGCACTCTCAGCTTTTACCTATAAAATGTTTATCGCAACGGAATGGCACAAAGACTGCCACTTTACTTACTTCAGACTGTTGAGCATCGATTGTCCAGTCAACGATCGTCTGTACACTGTGCATATATACTGAGTTAGCATTATTATGCAGCATGTACAGGGTCGCGTAACACCGACACAACTAAGCTTATATGAAAAATCATAAAAATTATTTTCTTAAACCAAATTAAAATTATTCTATTCTCAACAAAATATTGTTTCGAAAGGTTCGAAACCAATTTTTATTTAAAGACGAAAAATAATTGTTACACAAACAATGAAAGTAAAAACAAAAGTATAAATGTTGAATAAAACAAAAGAATAACACAGAAAAAATTTGGTTAAAAGGGAAAAAATCGCGAGCGTGTGTCAAGTGACAGCGTACGAACAAGAACAAATTAATACGTCTCTTGACGGTCGGAGGTTATGCCCATAGAAGCCGATGACGATCGGCGCGTGCGACAGTATACAGAAAGAAAGAAGGGAGGCGCGTTACTATGGTATGTACAACCATATTGTGGGCCACCACAGCAGATTACAATTTTTAGTAGAGTTCTTACTTAGTGATGAAAAAATGCATTTCCTCGAAGCGTCTTTAGTTATTTATTTACATTTTAAATTATGATAATCAAAATGAAAAACTTTGTTTCATTAAGCAAACGGAAGGTAAGACCACTTTTAACACTCAATAATGTGCCCTCTGTGAGGGGGATTTTCCGATATTCCTTTTTGTACAAGAAAATGTCCATGGTTTGCTAAATACCCAAGTCGAAAGTCATAAATTGGAACAAAACTAGGGCACATGTAAATAATTGACGGAAATTAATTTTCTCTTGTTCGTTGATTTTACTAGGGAGAGCAACAGTCCCGTCTAAGTCACTAGCTAATGATTGTGCGAACTATTCAGAGTCCTCTAACAAACCCAATATTTCTGTAATTAATGAATCAAATGACAAAAATATATAGGGAGATGATATAAATGGTCAACAATCAAGAGAAAATGCCGTTAACAAACATCAAACAAATCTTAGTTTTAATCTACAAATTGAAGCTAAGTCAATTTTTAATACTATATTAAATTTAAAAATGTTCTCTACCTTATAATAAATAGAATAACTAAAAATTAAAATATCATTTCTATTACAATTATAAAACTACTCTTTTAGTATTTACATAAAATATTGAATAATTTATTATACATGCTAACACTTTTATTATAATTTATTTTCTGTTTTTTCTTAACTTAACTAGGGAGTGCAATAATCCTGCCCAAGCCTACTGATTAAATAAATGATACAAAGCCCTTTAACACATCCAGCATTTCTGTAAGTGAATTTAAAGAATCTAAAGACAAAAATATATTAGAAAAAGATAAAAGTGTTCAATATTAAAAATAAAATTGTGCAGATAACAATATTCAACAATTAGCTTCTTTAAATCTAAGTAGTTTAGCATTTTTTATTAGACCTCCTTGTAATGAAACAGTAGAAGTCAAATAAGCCTTTTAAAAAATCATCCTATTCAACCTTCTGTATTAATTAATGATAAACTTTCATTTGACCCCAATTAGGTCTATTATCAAAATATTGAAACTACAGATGACCAAAATCAAGAGAAAATTCCACGTAAATGGTTGTCTTATTGTTCTTGCACTAAAAAAATATATTGCACTACTTGTATGACATTCAGCCCAATACGTACGTGAAAAAATTAGCAATTTAATATTTGGACTAAATGTTACTTATTCTAAAAATGTCTATAATACATTAAAAATACATGAATCATCACAAACACATCGTGAAGCAGTTTCTGCATTCCTTAGAGCAAATTTAAATAAAAGCATTGATAATTGTATTGATTTTAATTTGAAAGAAATACATTCTAAAGAAGTAGAACATTCTTGTTTAGTTATTAAAAGGCTAATCGATATAATTTTGTTTATTGGTAGACAAGGAATATCTTTTAGAGGTAAAGACGAAGCGGCTTATAGTTTAGAAGATAAGTCTGTTAATCATGGTAATTTTTTAGAACTTGTGATGTTACTTAATGATTATGATGTTGTGTTGAATGAACATGTTAAAAAATGTATAGAGTTAAAGAAAAAGCAATTAAAGAAATTAATAATAAGTTTTCCCGGGTCCATGGTTATGGTAAAGGATTTTTGGTCACATTTTTATCAAAAACATTTATAAATAAATTCAAATTAGCAATTGATCAAATAATGCAAGAAAGCATAGTCAATGAAATTAAACAAGCCCAAATATTTAGTGTCCTTGTTAATTCAACTCAAGATGTCGCAGTCATAGATCAACTAGCTATATGTGTTAGATATACCTTAAAAAATAATATTTATGAAAAACTTTTAAAACTAACTATTGCTCATGATTCTACCAGTATTGGCTTATTTAATTTAATTGCAAGTGAATTTTCTAAACTAAATATTGATATGTCAAAAATTATTGGTTGCTCTTTTGATGGTGCTGCTAACATGAAATGTGCTTATAACAGTTCACAGTATCATTTAAAGAGCACTTATCCATTATGTATATATACACACACTGTTATGGACATGCTTTAAATTTGATTATGGTAGAATCAACTGAGTGTTGTAAAAATGCTGAAATGCTTTTTGGTTTAGTTCAACAATCTGCCACATTTTTGTCTGATTCACATAAAAGAACAAAAGTTTGGTCTAATTTAACTAAAAAAACTCACAAGTGTCATGATAAGCTATGGAAATTAAATTTGATTGGAGCCACTAGATGCATGGTGTAGCATAGACAAAGCTTTAACTTCTATTATACAATTTAATGAGCCTAACATTGAAAATTCTCGGTTTTTACTATTCATACATTTTTTATTACAAATAATTTCTAAGGACTCAAAATTTGACGCAAAAACTAAATTTACTGAACACAATCTTTTAAAAATTTGAAGTTATATTTACTGCGGCCATTTTTATTGATAGTTTTAGTGTAAGTTCTCCTGTTTCTACATTTTTGCAGTCTCGTTCATTAAATTACCTTACGGTTTTTAATATGAATAAAACCTAATTATATGAAATTAAAAAAAGAAGATATAATTCCGATCAAAAATTTAATAAACTTCATTCTGATGTCCATAATTTTATACAAAAAATTAATAATGCATTGGAATCAAATGGTGATGATTTTATGATAAAAGATGATTTTAGTAAAGAATGTTTAGAGAAAGTTATAGAAGCTAAAAAAAAAAAAATGCCAGGAGAACTAGCAGCTGATGAGAGATCTTCTCTTTCAACAGAAAACCGATATAAAGTTGAAACATATAACTATATATTAGATGTTATGACATCTAGTATAGAAAAGAGATTCATCAGTGACTCGAAGTTACTTAAAGATTGTATCTGTTTAGATCCTAAACATTTTAAATCTATTAAAAATGGTTTACCTGATAATTCCCTGGTTAAACTTGGAGAATTAACTAATATAGAAGCACATATTTTTGCTTCAGAATTACACCGATTTGCTATTCAATTTGATGCTATAACTAAAACTTTTAATGGAACAATGTCTGATACCGATGATCAATACCATGACTATGGATCGGATTCTGAAAGAGAACAATCTAATAAAGAATCATTAGATTGTAAAGTTTGTATTGATTGTTTAAGAAGTGCTTTTAATATTTTATATGATATGGTTAACAATCATGTAGTTTCAATAATATTTACTATGCTTATAAATTTGTGTTGTTGTTGCCATGTACTCAAGTGACATGTGAACGTACATTTTCAAAATTAAAAAATATAAAAACCAAATTAAGATCTTTAATTTCAGAAGATATTATGGAAACATTATTATTTATTAATAGGGCAGAGGACTTGTAGCTCTTAAAAATCACCAAATGTGCACTTAAATATACAAAATATGCATTCAAAATATGCACTTCAAAATACAAAATATGCATTTTAAAATGATTACTTCTAAACATAAAATAATAATTTTTCTTTACAATTAATTATTTGAATTACAACGAGAGCCGACAGGTGTCTCCGTGGTCCGTATAGACATTTTGTGCTTATCTTTCTATAAAAATAATTAATAACTCGACAATCAATTTAATCGGCAACTCTCGAGAGTCGAGACGAGTTTTTAGGAAAAACATGCGTCTGGGAAAAGTCAATAACCATATTAATATTATAATCAAAATTTAAAATAATTATAAATTCAATGTTAATTTAGTTGTAAAAATAAATAAATACATCGATGAAAAAATATTGGTAAAATGATAAATTATTTAAAATATGCATCTAAAAGTATAAAATGGAAGAAATATGCCTTAAAAACCAAAAAACTGCAAAATGTGCATTTATACTAATGATTTAGCTTTTGTATATTTTTTTCTTAGATATTCCTTTAATATTTATTTGATTGATAAATTTGATTTCGAGTTACGTATTTTTATTTTTTTACATTGGCTTTAACGGTATTGATTATGTAACCGATTTTAAACGTTACCCGGCCAATATATTCCAACTTGGATATTACTAAGAAGAACACGAATTCGAATCACTTGACATCGACTGCGCTAACAAAAACGACGTGTTTTCGTTCTGTTTTTTCAAGAGCTATCGACAAGTTTTCATATAATACGAGATGGGATTAACGACAAGGTAAACGGATCTATACGATAATGTACATTGCCCGTAAATAATACGCGAACGAACAGTAACGGTGTTGATCCTCTGTCGAGGAGTCTCCGCATCCAACGTTCGACTGAAAACCTCTTCGCCCGTAAGATACTTGATATTTGTGTTTTTCAGTTTCGATCGCCGTAGCGATGCCGATGCGACCCCGGACACCGGAAAACAAAGGCGTGTAATCGCGTTCTGCGTGGCTTGTTGGTGGCCCCGGTTCTGGGTCCGAATGACGAAGGACGAGGGTGAGTACTACACGTTTCAAATCCTATTGTCAGGTTTGGGTGATAATCCTAGGACAGTCGATCCACCACCGGTTAACCTCACGCGTTTCGTACTTTTCCCGCTTTAGCTCGTCAAGGCTTCGTGCACGAGACTTGCGTGGCCGGCGCCCAATTCGTCGGATCGGAACCACGAGGCGATCGATCGATCAACAAGGACCGAGACTCGCAGACCCACCCCGTCGGGACTCGGGTGGTGAAGTGCGACTTCGCGTGCGGGGATCGCTGTGTGACGTACGTTGACGCGTGCACGCAGACGTACATCGACACCGTCGAAGTCGTGTCCGACGATCGAACCGTTTGCTCAAAGTTAACCGACGTGGTCGAAGTCATAGAGGAGACGATTTCCGCTCCCGGGGTGCACGCGAACGACATGGCCGTTGACGGAGGATCACCGGTCGCCGCAACGGTGTGCGCCGCAGACATGTGCTCGGTGACAAGTGTCAGCGTGGTCCAAGGACCGAATGACGACGATCGGCGTGACGGCGATGACTCTGATGAAGAGATAGTCCCGTACGTTTTGCCGGTTATGGAAGAAAACCGCGCAAAAGTGAGTGCAAAATTACATTTTAACATTAATCGTTTACGGCCAAGTGTGAACACAAATCGATATCCAACTCGATAAAACTCGAATCGCCCATAGTATGCGATGTAGTCAGAGCCGTCCCAAGGTATTTCGGGGACAGGAGCGAATTAATTTGCGGGCCCTTCGACCATAATAATGAGATGTGATAACAAAATGTATTATTATTATATTATTATTAATATTATGATTATTCTAATTTGTACATTGTATATTGATTTTGTCTTAAATTGAATAAATTATTATTATATTTTATAAATGGTAAATCACATTAAAATAAAATACTCACAGAGAATCGTGAAATACTCGCTAACGTATTTTTCCATACCTTACCCAATCGAACACATTTATATCCATATACTGTTTTAAATTCTTACATATTATAATTGAAAATTATTCGTATTATTTATATGAATATAATTCGATAAATTTATTAACTGCGCGGCCGGTCATGCCCTTACGCGCACATCGCATGACTGTACAAATCTTACATATCATAATATGTGGATGACGCATAGAAGATAACTTTTTTCTGAATAACAAAGGTCAGTGACGCTCGTTATTATTAATTATTATACATCAAGACTTTATGGAGCCCTCTAAAAAATATTCCAACAATGAGGCCTAGGGAAAAATGGTCCTGTTGTCCCTCCCCCCTCCCCTCATCACGACCATGGATGTAGTTGTAGGACTACGTTGAAGCTTCACATCTATTTTCCACAACTGCACATATGTTTATTTAAAGATTTGAAAAAAACCAAGCGTTTTCATTTCAATATCTTGTGAATAAGGGTGATAAAATAAATTGTCACTGACCATGTAGAACACTCGTACACGGTAAAAAAAATCGAAAATAGCGAAACACAGAACGAACAAATATTTACACATACATAGAATATGATAGAATAAATCTACAGCATATCATATAAAATATACATAGTTATTTACACGGACTGTTCAATATTTATGTACTTTTTTCAGGAATTGAACCCGACGTTCAAGCTTTGGGAAAATCGGTTCGGCCAGTATAGTAAATTTGATGAAGGCATCATGGCCGACCGAGGTATGTCCGTTATCGTAGTGCAACGATCGTATTCGATTATATTTTTATAATTTTATGATGTTTGCAGAGACCCTTTATTCTGGGCCACCAGAAGTATTAGCTAAGCTAATTGCTTCGAGATGCAAGTCGATGGGCACCGTATTAAACCCGTTTTGTGGTTCAGGGGCGATCGCGATTCAATTGGCCAAGGTCTGCCGAAAAGGTATATTGCGGAAAACATGAAAATACAATTATTGTCATCTTATTTAACATGTTAATTGTTTATTATATCGTACTGTACACTAACATTGAACCTTTAACGGTTTTCGTTCCGTGTATAGTCATTGTGATGGACAAAGATCCGGACAAAATCGCGTTCGCCCGGAACAACGCACGGGTCTACGGTGTCGAAGATCGAATATTGTTCCTGGTCGGTGACTTTTTTAATCATGCGCAATCGCTAAAAAAAGTCGATGGTATCATCACGTCACCACCAATTGACATAGGCATCGATAATTTAGAGAAATTCATCGAAGTTGCACATAAGGTGGCTACTAAAGTGTTAATAGCGTTACCTAAGAAGAAAGAAAAATCCGATGTAAGTCAACAGACTTGCTATGAAAGTCAGGGAGATCATCAATACCTCAAATATGTTTTTTTTTACAGCTTCACCGACTAGGAATTAAATGGTTTAAGTTTCTCAACTTCGAAGATATTAGCATCGATAGAGTGCCCAGGAGTACTCTAATGTTTCTTGGTCCTCCAGTACGTATTTTACATATAATTAACCGTTCACGATAATAAACAATTACAATAACCATCAGTTCAATGTTCAATTCACACAAGAACGCTTATTTTTTATGTCGAAAATGTGTTTTAGATGAACAAGATTAATCATGCCATGCGGTGTAAAAGAAACGTTGTCGAGGGGAATCACAAGGAGGTGTTACTCTTTTCTGATGGTAAGTTGTAATAAATGAATGATACACACAAATTGAAAACGTGTTTTTCGGAGGCCCTTGATATTAAAGATAGCATTTTTTTTAATTTTCATAGGTGTATCTGTTAATCGTCATGTGCACTGGATTAGAGGGAACAATCTCTTTGCATACGACGATTACCTGAACTGGGTCGAAGAATTTTTAAATAAGAAGAATACGAATGAATAAAAATTGAGTAACATCATTGTGACGTCCTCGTCAATTAATGTTTCAAAACATGTTTTTGTTTTTTTTTTTTTTTAATTAATCCATGAAATTATTATTGTACAGTTGTACGCTTATATTTAATACTTTTATATTTAATAATTTTGAAAATAAAATATTTTTTTTTTTGTTTTCAAAGTTTTGGTTGTTTTTGATTTTAAGTTATACGATGCATCTCATGATTTAACCATGATGAGGTTTTTTTTATCTGTATACACAGTGTCGGTTTGACCCACCCGGATACCCGGCGATTACCGGGGCCCTTAGATCTTTTCTTAATATAAGGACCCAACGTTGTAAGCTCAAATGAATTCATGACTTATAAAGTTCATGGTTTGCTCTTGTCGGGGTTTTGTCAACCAGTACTTTCGGATCGTGTCGTTTAAAAGTATGAGGGATGGTAAAATGAATGAGCACTCTCAGCTTTTACCTATAAAATGTTTATCGCAATGGAATGGCACAAAGACTGCCACTTTACTTACTTCAGACTGTTGAGCGTCGATTGTCCAGTCAACGATCTATCCAGTCATACGCTGAGGATCGTATGCGTAACACCAACACAACCAAGCTAATATGAAAAATCATAAAAATTGTTTTCTTAAACTAAATTAAAATCATTTTATTCTAAACGAAATATTTTATATGTGATACAATATAACTAGTTATAACCTCTGTAGCTTGTACATTTTGGTTTTTTTGATCGAAATCGAACTACTATAAATATAAATATTTTGAACAATTGAGTTAAGTGTTGTTAACGATCATGTATATTAGAACAAAACAATGTTAATATTAACTTTGGAAAAAATAAGTTAAAATTTTTAGGTTTGAGGTCGAACGTAGCGATAAAAAAAATTTCAATAGGTAGTTATTGAATTTCACTCCAAAATTGTGTGGTTTAGGGGCCCATTGTACATTTTTTGTCGGAGGCCCGATCATGAGCCAAACCAACACTGCAATAAGTTATAAGTTTTTTTTTTTTTCAGTTGTTTTTACAACATCTTCTTTTAATGATTTTAGACATCATACAAAAACAAATTGAAAATCAACAATCGCACGAATACAATTTTAGAAATGTGATATAGAACTCCAATATTTTATGAAGAATAAAATAAATGCAACTATATAGAATAATCATAAATTGTATGAGCTTAAATATATATTTAATTGAACTATTATGAGATAAGAACTACTATAAGATAAACAATTTAATAAAGATAAAGTTTCAGTAAAGTATACTACATGGAATTTATAATAAAAATTCAACTAACGAATATATCGTATATTATTGTATGATTGTACAGAAAATACAATATTTATTATTCAAATTGTAAAAACGCGTTAGAGAAAAATTGATTACAGATTTGAATCCAGCTAGTCAAAATCTATAAATATAAATGCAAAAAGTTAAAACAACAAAGTAGTTGCAGGACTGTGACTTATAATTGAACGATGAAATATACAGTTTTATTTTTATTTTTATCTCTGACACGTCTATAATTTTATCCTGTTCGCAAAAAATAATCATTCAATTTTCTAATCTATTTCGGTCCCTAGTGGAACACAATTTTGATGTTATGATTTTTAATTTGGAAAAACTTCGTTCAACAATACATCTAGATGCAGGCAATATTAAATTTATTTTAATTATTGTATAATATATACATGTAATACATGCATAGTAATATATTGTTAATACAGTCAAATATATACTGTTATTAAGAAATATAGTCTATTTTGGGTATCATCAACCACGTTAACAAACCGCGTGCGTACATATAAGGACACCGGGATCGTAATCAAAATAACATTCCGGCGGTATCGACTAATATCAGAAACGGTACGCACTTTTTGCCCATATACGACGACCAATCGGCAATCATGTTATTGTACGTTAATGCGATCAAGAGAAGTTTATCGTATGTTAATGCAGGCAAAAGGGGTTTATCGTATATCGATTTGACATCGGCCAGCCATCAAGCGATTTCTATAAAATACACCGACGAATTCTCATGAAGTGACGCTGACCATAATTATTTCACCGACGAAGGAGCCATTCTATTATGAGCTATTATCCAGCCTACAACAGGAGAGAAAAATATATTGCCGCCGTCGACGGCACTTGATGAATGTATATACAAATATTTTTATTTGATAATTAAATTTATATATATAAATAAATTCATAGGTTAATTCTTACGATAATATATTTTTGCATACAAATAAATTAATATTTATAATTTAAATTACATTAATGTAGTATGTATTAAAACATAAATATACTATATATACTATACTATATATAGTATATATTAAAGTAACATCATCATGCGTGCGCCAAACACCAACTACTTCTATCGCGTACCATCTAACTTCGTTGAATACCGATATATACATCACGTGTACATGTAAGTAGCTCAACATCAGAGTGGTCACCGCGCAGATCTGACGAGCTACGTGGTGTAATGAAGTTTGTGTGTGTGTGTGTGTGGGGGGGGGGGTGTCTTGGGGTGATGGCAAGCTGATATAAGCTGGTGATAAGTGAATAAGTGACCACATTGTTATCCGTCTCGGCGAGATTGCACATTATTAATGTTTTATAATGTTTACACAAGTAGTGTTATCTAATTATATAATAAATGTAAAAATAGTTAAACAAATAAAATAAAATATAAGAGGAATGTTCGAATAATATTGTGATAACATATTTTATTGAACTGCTGTTCCATCTTCGTGTTATATTGATCCGGATTTCAAATCCTGAAATTCAGAATACGTTATTAATTGCGAATCTCAGCTCCTGCTCATGCCGGTGTATCTTTACTATAAACCCTTATACCTCCGCAAAATTTTAAGATAGCCTTAAAAAATTTTAAACATAGATTTAGATCGAAATAAATGGTATCTGAATTGCGGCCAAGTTAGAAATCCGTCAAGTGTAAAGCAACAATAATAAAAGATCAATGGTGCTCATGAAGGTAGGAGTAAAGTGAGGTTATGGACTTTTTTGGGAAAGAGTCTGACATTTTTCACGAATACATTTTTTATTTTGGATGAATTAATAAGATATTTAGTTATTTGATAAAATTCACCTCTATTTCAATGTTTAAATACTTGCAGAGTACTTCAGCTTCAAATAGTATTTTTAATTTTAAACCTGGTTATTTGTGAAGTTCTGCAAGGATTCTTAATATACTTAATATCCGTGAGCTTTTTGGTCCAAACACCTGTTATAGTTTATAAAAAAAAAAAAAAAATAAAGTTATAAAAATAAATAGTTTAAACGTTTATTGTAACAAATATTGTATAGCCAGTCACTATATTTATTAATTACATTATAGATGTATAACTTAATAACCCAGGAAGCCTAAAGAAAATCTGATGTTGAGACAGAGGCGTGTCTAGCGGGTAGGCCTGATAGACCCGGGCCTACCCTGATTTTTAACCCTTAAGGTATACTCAAAACATGCATTTTAAAATTAAATTTATTAGCACACTGAATACTGACTGTAAAATGTAAGAACATCAACATACTACGTAGGCAATTATGTGACATATTTTTTATCGATCATATTTTTTGCTGTAAGCAATATAAATATTTGTCTTTCAATAATGTTAATAATCTAAATAATAATATATAACTTGGTGTTTGTGTAATTTATAAAGGAAAGGTTATTATTTCTTTTTATATTAAAAATTTAGATCTTAGGATGAAGAAGATGAAGAGTAGTGTAGCAGGAGAGGATTGAGAGTTAAGAAGAAAATTTGTATCAGTTAACTGCCAATTATTCTAATAATTTATAACTCGATTTATATTTTACGTATTTTTATTTTCTATTAAAAATAGTTTATTATTTTTTGTTAATTCTATAACAATAAGAATATTTTTAAAATTTCATTTTTTCATTTCAAGTACATATAACATCGAAGGAAGAAGTTTATCAACGGCACCTCGGAATTTTACGTCATCATTTTTACATTTAATTTTCACGTAATTGGCTAGTTGGTGAGTTTTTTTTAATAAGTGCAATAATTTTTTTTTTTTTAATGTATGATAGGTCTGTGTAGACCAGTTACGTTGTAGATAACGTTTGAGACATTGCCGGGAGAAAAAACGGAGAGCGTTTTATTGATGAAGTGGTTTTATTGGTTTGGTAAATTTTACAGAATCTTTTATAATAAATTATTGATTTATGTTTTTCTTTTGGTCACTTAATTTCTACGAAGTACCATACTATTGTAAAAGGCGTAGAAGAAGAAAATACCCAAGCACATATTCAAGTATTATATATTTTATTATTTGAATACAAAGAACAATAGTTATTTGCAACCATCGGGTACCCGGAAATTTTGGTTAACGGGTACCCACTACCTACAAAATCGGGTATTACCCACATAAAATCAAGAGCACTGATTTGAACACACTGGTATACTATAGTACGACACCACTTTATTCTGCGACTACTACTATCACAAAACAAACTGTTAATAATTATGACTGCTATTATTATTTTTAAATAGCTGCCTGTTGTATTGTTCTCATGTGTTGAGTGTTTTGAGTTTTAACTAATATTCTACAATTTCTACTGTAATATTATACTGACTCGTTGAATTATGAGTACGAAAAGAGGCTCAAGTTGAACTGTTGTAACATGCAATTCTTATTCTGATAAAATAAAAGAATATGGTAGGACTGATGTATCAGTTCGTTGGTATAAATTATATTATTATATTCAATTAAATTTACTAATTTTAAATGTTGACTTTACCCTGACATATAGGTTTTCAAAGGACCCCGTTCTTCAAAACTTGTGAGTTCAAAAATACAACCGAGGAGACATTTGAAATCCCAATACGTCAAATATGTGATCAGAACATTTCCATTCCCAATGAGTTTGAACGTGATTTGAAAGCTGAACTCTTGGGAAAAAAACCTGTCAGGAGACTGAAACCAAGTGTAGTGCCTACAGTAAATTTACCAAACTGTTTATCCGCTGAAACGTCAACAGCTTTAGGCCGTAAAAGTCAAATGGAGGTAAAAATGTATAAAGAGGGTAACATACGTTAACCGAATTATGAAATAATATTTAAACTGCATTAGGTATTTCTGTTAGGTATTGTTAATTATGTAGTTGGATAGAAGAGCCAATAATGTATTATACTTAACTAGTTATTAATTTTATTAGGAGCTTGGAGTAGCTTTCTTTATGATAACAATAATAACTCAAATTCATAAAAATATATTAATTAGGTACATCTTAAAATAAAATAACTCAATTCAAATCTTGGAAGTATACACATTCGACATGTTAAATGGTTTTTTTCAGTTACAATTTCAGTAGATTAGATTATAATAAAATATACTATACCTACTAAAATTAAATTTTTAACATAAAGAATAAACTAGGATAACTATATATTTTACTCTAAAGTATAAGCATAATGTTATTAATACATTCCTTCTTTTTTTTTCTTTTTCACAGTGTCACAACCAGTTAATTGAAAAACAGTTAATGGACCAACTGTATTAAAATTAATACCACATAAAGAAAAGTACGATATATTGTACAATAATTTGTATAAACAAGATGACATTAAAAAAAATGAATGAAAACCTTATGAATGAAGTTTTTAAAAAAATCTGATTTTTAATATAGGATAATCAATGAATCTCTGAGACATAGTTTAAAAATTCTTCAAAAAATTTGAAAATTAAAAATGTATAACTCAGAATAAAACTCGTGTTGTTATAAAAAAAACAAAAGATTTTTGTTCGGATACTTTTACTTAAAATCAATTAGATCTTTTAATGAACAAAAAAACAGGTACACTGGACACGTGATGAATCAGCAAAAGCGTTTACTTTGAGATTTGTGATATTTTTGCAAGCAATCTCATGTATTATTCAAGAATGAACTTCATTATCCTCTTCCAGGTAAATAAAATTATACACCCAGGTACATTGTTCTCTAATCTGTATTTTTACAATATTAAAATCGTGTTTTATTTATATATTTTTTCTTAAGACTTTCATTTCTCCAGCTATGGGTAAAAAGCATTTAAATAAGAAATGGTGTCCTTAATGAAGTCTTAAAAATAATGCAATTCGATAAAAATGATTTAGCAGATTATGAAAAATTGACTGTTCTTATATTTGACGAAGTTAAAGTTTGCAATACAATAGAGTATGACACTCTTCAAGATGAAGTTCTAGGACCACATAGTCAAATGCAAATTGTGATGGTACGTGGTATAGCTTCATTATGGAAGCAACCTGTTTATGTTGACTTCAACCAAAAAAATAACAAAAGAGATTTTATTTGACATTATAGAAAAGCTTGATCTAATAGTATTCAAAGTTGTATGCTATGTTAGTGATTGTGGTGGTGGCAATGTTGGGCTGTGAAAATCATTAAATATAAATTATAAGCAACCTAATTTTGAGCTTCCAAATGGGAGAAATGTAATAATGTAAAAGATGCACCACATATTCTAAAACTTACAAGAGATTGGCTGTTAGATACTGGGTTTAAAATAAACAATAAAATAATAAATAAACAGCAGTTAAATGCATTAGTTACACTTATGTCTACAGAACTTAGTATATGCCACAAACTTTCTAAAGAACACTTAATGTGTGAAGCCCCTCAAAAGCAAAAATAAAGTTAGTTCATACAACAACTATTGATCTAAAAAAATATAGTGACAAACTAGGTGTTGATGGTAAAACAAATAAAGACACTGCTGAATTTTTAGAATTATTAAACAGTTTGACCTCACCAATGTGTGGCGTCCAAATGATAACATTACTCTATTCACAACCACATATGTATTGCGTTTGGAAGAACAAGATACACTTCTGTGTAAAGTTTATGAAACAATTTCAAGTATAACATGCATTGGTAAAAATAATATTAAACTGTTGGAAAAAGCTCTGCTAATGCACATAAATGGAATTCGACAGCTTTTAAATATATTAAAAGAAATGTACGGTTTAACTGAACGTAGTTTGCGATGAGTGCGATTTATTTAGCGATTTTTACATTTTTGGTGTGGCCACTCGAGTGGGATCCCGCGATTTTACTGTTATATCAAAATAGGTTATTACATAATATAGTCACTAGTTGTTTGTCACCGGTCGTCGAGATGAATTCATACAAATCGAACCGTGTACGTAAAATACTTTTATTTAAAAGTTGTACTTCATTAGATGCTAAAGTTGATTTATTTAAACAACGATTATGGGTGCATGAAATAAATTAACATCCAGAAACCTAAGGTGAATTTTACACTATTTTTAATAAACTCTAAAAGTACCCGGATACATTTTTTGAATACTGTCGTATTGATGAAAACACCTTCAATTTGATACTCAATGCTATTCGAGAAAGAATACAAAAATCGGATACTAATTTCTGAAAACATATCTCCAGAGGAAAATCTTTTTCTCACTATAAGGTATGTTGTTATTGCTTTGACATAAAACATACATCAAAAGTTAAAAAACTGTTATTATTGAAAAATTAAGAAAACGTAAATAAACTTCAATTGAAATTTAATATAGGTACCTACCATATATTTTTAAGTTTTTAAATAAAAAAAATAATATAGTATACATAAAATAACATCATAAAACATTGTTTATACTAATACAATTTATTAGCTTTAATAAAAACAATAGATAAAAATAAATATATATGTATGAAATTGCATCTTACTCATCAAATACATTTTCATGGCAATCTTGTGATGGGCTTTACTCCCACACCACTTTTATTTAAATGGAACATTTTTTCATATACGAGTACCTAGGGGGAAAAGCCTAGATTCCCTAATGTGGATATTAGCCTATCTCTAAATTATTTATAGTCTATTTCCTTTAGATAAATTGTTAATATTAAATTGAAATTGTGGCAAAAGACAATAATGCTAAAATAATTTTAGATTCTTAACGGTGTGATGAAATCTATTGGTTTTACAATGATGTGTGTTTTTTATTTTTTTTTTTTTTTTTGTGAAGTAGCAACTTTTCTGAAAGAAAAGTGAATGAAGATGGTAATTTGGCTAGTCTAAAATCCAAATTTTCAATACTTTTTAAAAAAATCGAAAAAAACGATAAAAAAATTACGAAAAAACTGGAAATTTTCCGCAAAATCACGTTTTTACAAATTACATTTTTTTAAAATGCTCTAACTCAAAAACCAAAAATCGCAACAACTTGTTTACGATTGTGGTAGCAATTATACGGGTTTCAGTAAATACAGATTATAATCTGTGATATTTTTGTATATACATAAATATATTAGTTGCTCGTCTTGTCGAAATTACCACACAACGAAATATTCGTATACAAAACAATATTCTATTCTAAACGCTATAATTTGTAATATACAGCTACTCGAACACCGTTTAACAAGTATTCAAGTATTATTAACAGGCTGTAGCTGTACGTAACTTAAAATTTAATCAATTCCTTTTTTTATATACAAATAAACATATTTGTATATGAATATGTAGTTATTTGATTAAGGATAGTGTTTAAAAAAAAAAAGGGAAAGGTTATATGCATTTAATATTTTATTATATAACAAACATTTGTATGCATTTTTGAATAACTAAATGTAAAAGTTGAGTGTTGACTTGGCAAAATTTAAAATTGCATTTGACAGGTATGAATGCGGAATGGTTCAAACCCCCCCCCCCCACACCAAAATATAATAAACACTTGTTTACAATACATTGAGTACTCCCAGGCCTATTGGCGAATGTATCTGGCCTAATAGTAATTTTTCAACAGTTATAACAATTTATATATGGAATTTTATTAATTGATACCGCACCCCTGGGGAAAAATTCCTTATGCTGTACATGGATGTAATGGACTTGGATGTAAGTCAAACTTTTCTATCGTCAATAAAATATTTAACCGAATACGTATTTTAGCGATTCTTAACAATTATTATGTTCTAATAAAAAAAGGTTGGCTAATATCGTTTTCACTGTTTATTTTAACTTGTATTTTCGGCTACTATGCGACAATAGAAATAATTTGATGTGCCCAAACAAATGAAAATATATTTCAGTTATCCAATTCTGTACGGTGAAATTGCCACGAATTTATATTTTGAAAATATTGTTCACAATTTTATCTTATTCTTCAGAATTATTCAATCGGTGTTGTGATACATCATCTACATTAGTTTAACTTTTGAATAAGAACTAATATCGCAGCAAAGATGAGCCAATGCAAGGAAGTCAACGGTAAATAAATTAAAATAATAGTAGTAAAGAGAACGCGAACATTTTAATTATGTAAAAATCATTTGTGTAAAACTGAAATATAGCATCTGCAGTATCGAACGGCAAGACAGGAAGTGTGCGGTACGAGGGATTCATGACCCGAAAACCGGTCAACGGACACCCGACGAAAAGGATTGAACAATCTTATCAATTGCAAAGACACCAGACGGACCAGTCAGCAGCAACGACTACCGCGGTAATTTAGTGACAATACATATTTCATATATATTGGATCTAAAGAAATATTATTTTAAACGATCTCTACAGTCGATGACGCCGTCCAATTGTCAAGTGAATCCAAGTTCGGGATCTACAAAACGGAAAGTGATTCATTTCTCCCTGCCGAAAAGGGATGAAATTAAATTGCATAGCACCAAGAACGCATGGGTCCCACCGTGTTTGAGAGCAAAAGACACGAACGAAACTCAGCTGTCGAACAATGAAGAATCGCAGATAAAAGTAAATATTAGAGTTGTAACTCGTCCGATAACAAAATCGTGTCGAGTAATGTGCAAGATACACTTCTGTTGTTGCTATAAGTTTTATTGCTGTAGTACACCACTATACGTAAAAAACCATAACTTGTCCTTTTTTTCACTCTTCAAGGATGTTCGAAGGAAATTTATATCAATTCTCAATAAGTTGACACCGGAGAACATGGTATTGTTGACAGAATCGATTATGTGTTTACCAATCGAAACGGAAAAATGCATGCATAAAGTCATAGAAATATTGTTTCAAAAAGTATGTCGTAAAGTACATTTTATCTGTGCATAAGTGATTAACGATTTGTGTTTGAATCTTGTGCAACTCATTTGAACATTTACTTAACTGTAGAGACGAATATTGTTTTTATTTTTTTACCGTATTGAAAAACTCTTCAGGCCATTAACGAACCAATCTTTACTCCGCAATACGCGTACATTTGCACGGCAATGGACACCAAAGAAGTAAAGCAGAACACGAGGTCGAAAATATCATTCAAAAAATTATTGATAAAGTGCTGTCAAGACAGATTGAATGAAATGGGAGTCCATGAAGATACTTTAGCTAAAGATCTTCGAGCAATTGACGAATGTCATGATCAGGTAAACATCTAATTCGAATATCTGTTATAGCTACTATCAAACTATATAACTGATTATAAATAATATACGTGATATCATCTTTCATACTATATGAATAACATTTAACAGGGCATTAAGGATGAGCTAAGGTCAAAATATGACCAGGAAGAAATGGCCTATAGGAAAAAATCAGTAGGAAATTGCAGGTACGAACATAATGAACAAGAATTAAATTAATAATCTCCGATGTAAACAATGTGTTTTTGGATTTTCAGATACATGTGTGAGCTATATAAGGTAGGTATATTAACGAGTCAGACTTTGGAAACTAGTATAAAATACCTACTAAAGTCACCAAATGAAGAAACCCTGGAATGTGCGTGTAGTATACTAAAACACACAGGGAAAACGATAAGTCACGTAAGATTATATGGAGCTTTACAAATTCAAATTTTCAATCGTTGAAACATAATCGAAACATCAAAATTCGTTGCAATGTTTATTGTATTACAATTGCAGAAAACCACTTTCAATAAGCTTAAGGAGTATGCTTCTGCAAAGTACAAGAATACGATTCCGACGAGAATTCGATTCATGATTGAAGACACAATAGAACTAAAGGAAAATGATTGGGTACCACGAAATGCTCGTCCCAAACAGGTGTGCAATACAGTGGCGTCATTGAAATCCGAAAAACTCATACCAAAGGCAGTGAATGTTTTATCAAAAGTATAAAAATTATGATTTATTTTCATTTAACAAAATTTTTGCATACTCCTTACATAGTTGAGATAATTTTAATCATAACATTCTTGTATCGTTTTTATTAGAAAAACACACTAAAAAAACAGAACGAGCCGGTAAAAATTAAACTGCCAAAGGAAATTCGTAAGGTATCTATTTTAAAATCAATGATAAAAAATTCATTTTTTTTTTTTTTTCATCACTTATTGACATAATTAATTAATAGTTTGGCAAAGTATATAAATTGATTCAACAAAATTATTATTTTTACAATGGTTAAACAATTGTAAGTTAAAGTATGAATCATGAAAATATTTAAAAAATTAAATGATATTTGAGTGTTAAATATTTATTTAAATTCATATATTTATATTCTTATGTTACTTTTCTCCAGATCGTTGCTACTCAAAATGATGAATCAGCAAGAGTCACAGAAGCAAGTGGTCCAAAACCATCGTTGCCAAATAACGCCGAAAAGAGTAACAAATCACTAGTATTACCATCTGTAGGCCTAGTGACCGAAAGCGTAAAACAATGCCAAACGTCGAACGATGAAGATATGGAAATAGAGGTAAATTTTATTCGACGAAACCTTATAATTCTACGTTTCCTAATCATATTTTGTCGTTTTTTCTGGAAATCCAGAAGAAATATCGATCGATTCTCGACAATATTACTCCGAAAAATATTGAGTCGATGGCAAAAAATATGGTATCCCTACCAATGAAAACTGACGTTTGTTTGAAAAACGTCGTCGAATTTTTATTTCAGAAGGTACTAAAAAAGGAACAAAATAAATGATACACATTGAAATATGCTTTAAACGTGTGATTATTTAATAATTTAAAATTCTTTAGACTATGGACACACCGGAATTGATCCCTCAATACGCTTATATATGTTCGCTGATGAAAGGCACGGCAGTACGTTCAAAAGATCAGAAATGCAGTACTTCGTTTAAAAAACTTTTGATTACAATGTGCCAAAACGCATTCGAAGCGATGTTCAACCGTAAGCGAATGGTAGCTAAAGATCGCATGGAAATCGAATCCTGCAAAGATAAAGTAAGAACGACTTTCGATATGATTTAACAAACAATTGAAGTATCATCCTTTGTGTACGTCCAAATCATAATGCTATACGGTCGTAATGTTACAGAAAATGCGAATCGTTCTACAATCGAAATTCGACCAAAAAGAATTGGATTACAAGAATCGTTCAATTACTAACTGCAGGTACACTCACAACCGATTATTTAACCATGTTATGATAACGGAAAAGATGAAATAATACGAGTTTACAATTTTTATCATCTAACTTCCAGATTTATGTGCGAACTGTTGAAAGTTAACATTTTGGTGCCTCCGGTACTAGAAATATGCGCGGCGCATCTCTTACAGTGCTCAAAAGAGTTATCAATCGAATGCGTGTGTGTAATTCTGGAGCACGCCGGAGACATATTCGACAGTGTAAGATTTACAAAAATCTTAAAAAAATTGTACACTTTTGATATTTCAGTGCTAAATATTATCTTAAATACAAAACATCTATCGTACCACGCACACGTATAAATTATAAATTACAAATTGTAGAGTGGAGTGATTGAGAAGCTACATGAATTATCGATCGCACACAAGCAGAAATTGTCATCGAGAATACAGTCCATGGTCCAAGATACGCTACGGCTAAATAATAACGAATCGTTGTTAACTAAAAGCTGCGAAAATCTTTCGATAATGGACGAAAAGGAAGAAAATAATTTCACACAATTTCCCGTCAATGGTATAAAAGAACCCCTTGCCGACGTACCATCAGTATCAAAAGGCCAAAAGATCAAACAACCAGAGGTATTATATCCAGTTCACGTAACTCATAATGACAGAATTTCAATTACTAAGATATTGTAATTATCTGCAATAGATAAACATTGATCTCAAAATAGAACAGGTGCAAAATAATCTTTCATCGGCACAAAAAGAAGTAAATAATTTAATTATTTTCAATCCATTTCAATTAAAAATATTTTAAGGTTTTTCGTTAAATTATTATTTAATCGACAGTAATATTATTTAGTCTACTAACTAAATAATGATTATTTAATTTTTTTAATTAAACATTAATATTTATGATATTTTTGGTATATCATCAGTTGAACGTTTGCAAAACCGTTAAAGAGGTTATTAGCTCGGTAACCGCAAGTAATTTGAACTCTACAATAAGTGAATTATCCGCACTTATAACGAACGTAGATGTGATGGAAAAGACGGTCAACTTCATTTTCGACAGAGTATGATTTAAAATATTCTTTTATTTTAATGTTTAACCATCATTTAAATGTTTTGAATCGACCGTTCAATTTATGAATTTGTTAATTCATTTAAGGCAAATGTTCGTCCAAAAAGCATACCCGAGTTGGTATCTATATGCTCTTCATTAAAGAACATCGTTCTTGCAAAAGAGAAACACACGAACCATATCTCGATGAAGAAACAAATCCAGATGCGTTGTAATCAGGCATTGCAATTCGGAGTCCAGAACGATTCGAATGGGAACGGATTTACGCGCAAGGAACCTTACACGTAATTTTTTGTTTAGTGTTCGACTTGAGTTAAGAATGAAGTAAAAATGTATCTTTATGCCTATTAAATTCAGATTTGTCGGCGAATTATTTAACGCGAATGTGTTATCAGCACAAGCTCTAATAGAATTTTTACAAAACATACCGGTTAAGTTAACAAACCGAGGGCTTGATAATACATGTTGCCTACTAAAAGCAGGGGGGAAAAAATTGGAACAAGTAATTGCGTTCGTTAGCTGGTTTATTGTATATAGCTTACAATGGTATCTAACGTGTTTATATGGTTATTTCTAGGTATATAATCTGAAAAAAATATTGAGAAAACTGACGAACATGGTTTCGAATGACGTGGAAGGGGTATACTCTAAACGGAGTAGTATGCTCTTTAAAGAACTTGTTGACTTACGGGACAATAAATGGGTCTTTCAGTGCAAATAATTAACATCAACCGATGGCTAGATGGTCCTGATCGATTTTTTATCCTGGAACACTTTCGTTTTCAGTGAAAAGCAAACTTAATCATGAGTCATTTTTATTTTTACTTTTCATTAAGAAAAAGATAAATATTAAGTGTAATAAACACATTTTCACCAAGAATAATAAGATTAGGAATTCATATTCAAAAGATAAAGGTTGTTGTTTAAAAAAAAATCAAAATTGTGTACTGTATACATTAATTATTTATATTATTCTTTTACCATTTGTATTGTTATTGTATTTATCCCAATTATAATTTTACTTTTTTCCCTATCCCAGAAATCTGAATAGTGTATTAATATTTGAATGAACAAATAGTATAAAATATCTAATGTATGGTTTTTGAAACTACCTTGATCACTTTTCAACGATATGAAACATTGTACAAATGACTAAAATTAATTAGTAACAATCTTCTTTATTTGTATTTATTCGTGCAATGTTTCATATTTTTGAAGAGTGATCAGACTAGTTGAAGAAACCGTTAGATCTATAGTTTATACTATATGTTTATTCAAAACTAATACAATGATCAGATTCCTTGGATAGGAAAATAAAATTATAATTGAAAATAAGTATGATCACCTTTCGAAGATACAAAATATTTTTCAATTGGCAATAAAATAAAGAGTACCGATAAAAATGTACAGAACTATGTATTTAGTTCATTTTAGCAGTATATACTTTTGATTTTTTTTTTTTATACAATATTTACGATTTGAATTTAACTTATATTATTTGAACTAAATTGTTCTAATAATTGTTATAAAATTTAAATAATTATAAACTTGTAGCATTAATTATTTCACTAATGAGGTAATTATATGAACACTGATAATTTTTAAAAAAAAATATCGTTTCTGGAAAAATGTATGATTAAATTTTTACCTAAAAAAATCTAAAGTCGTAATGACAACTTTCATAAAAAGTTTTTAACATACTTTTCGTTATGATATAACTTAAGTATTACATTTTTTATCATTTATTTATAACCATTGATTGTTATTCATTACTTTAATTGTTTAAATATTTTGCTTTTGTTCACCACACAACAATATAATCATCATCTTCGAAAATGTAATGTATTTCAAGACGTTTGAAAGTTTCACCTGTACGACAACAGATTCGAAAAATGAAGTGAGCAAAATACAACAACATTGTATAGAAAATCATATGTACCATCTTATCCAATGGGATCAAATGTGGTAAAATATTTAAAAACCAAAAACAAAAGAAACATTATTTCATTTACAAATATATAAATAACAATTAACGAATTATATTATAAATATTTTTTCAATGTACAGTTCTAAACCCATAATCTGCTGGTAGAACAAATCATTTGAATGACAACAGGATTCGATTTCGTTAGATTATGCGAAATACTTGGTGATCGAAAAAAGAACAAAATATTATGGGAAATATTCAAATTATTAACGAATAGATCATCAAGTTGACGGTAGCTAAATACGGCGAATAAAACGTCCACTGTTCAAACGCTGTTCGTACATATCAAGATATGGTCAACATTCACATTAACAATTATGTATCAAGATTATGTCTGCTCTTGTTTAGTTGTTTTTGTCCATCTAATGTGCATCGTAACAAATGCACGCTACGTAGAGCATAAGTAGTGTTAAATGTTGTGTTCTGTTCAATGTTTATCGTAGGTACCTTTGTTATGAAATTTACCATAAATAATTTTTCTAAGAGCATATTTCTTTTCATGAAATGTCGACTTGCAATGAAATTACACGGATTTCATATTTAAATATTTCAAATCGTCGTAATTTCTTTGCAATTCGTAGTTTACAAAACAGATATGCCACGATTCATGTTTATCAAGCGAATTTCTAATAAATTTGTTTATAATCAATATTGAACTCGAACGCAACAATTTACTTTCCATGCAGTGTGCTTTTCTTTGCTGCACGTTAGATTGGCAAAGATAAATAAACACAAACCAACACATCTTATATGAAGTTGTAAATTGTATGATAACATTTGATAAAATAAAGTATAATTAAAAAGAAAATTTTTTTTTGAATTTTTAACTCATTATTTTTCATATAAGGTTAATCCGTTTTGTGTATCTTTCGTATCGTTAATAGCACTACAGATACACGAAAAATTAAGAATAGGGTTGCAAGAGATTTTTAAGCATCCATCAATTAAAACGTTCAATTATTGTAATAATCTTACGTCATTTTTTTTTTTTTTTTTGTATCAAAATCATAATAATCATCTTACATATTAAGCAGAACACGTAAACGAATATAAATTTCGATCAACTTACCAATATTTTAATGTGCATGGATTTTTTTAGGATATTCCTTTAATTTAAATTAGTTCATACATTCCATGTACTCGCAAATTATTGTTTTAATGTACGTCCATCAAAATATTTAGCAAAAAAACATGTTTTTTCGGAACGTGTACTTATGCGCGTATTATTGTCAGATCTGTGTTGAGTTATTTTTCGAGGTTTTCGCTAACCGCTGCGGCGTCCATATACGGGTGTGTGTGTAAACCACTGGTTCCCAAACTGGGGGGCGCGCCCCCCTTGGGGGGCGTGTACACATTGCTGGGGAGGCGCAAGCAGTTTTTACGAAAGACAATTTTTATTGATTACATTTTTTTTATTTTAAAACGTAGAGAAATAAAATTAGTAGACTGGTTCTCTTTATCCGTTCTCGGGTATCAATAATGGATAACCGATAATGACTATAAATAGTTTTATGCTACGTTATCTGTAAATTAATCGGAACGATAAAAGGATGTTAGGGAAAATGCTATTAGATTAGTTTAAACTCGATTTAGTTTCGTTTTGCAGTCGCATACTGCACGTAGTGTCGTAGTACGTAGTCGTCGCGAGTGTACATACGTAAAAATAATGGCTCCACAGAAAATAAGATTGTATAACGACGATTATATAAAGTTTGGTTTCACGTTCATTCAAAAGGATGGTATCCAAATGCCACAGTGTGTTATTTGTCACGTTGTGTTAAGTAACGATGCTCTCCGACCAAGTCGACTAGAACGACATTTAACCACAGCTCATCCGATGCTAAAAGAAAAACCTAAAGAGTTTTTTGTTGCTAAAAAAAATTCTTTAAATAAAATGAAACTTGACAGAACCGGAGAATTTCAACAGAATAATGAAAAAATTATTGAAGCTTCATATCACATCGCCTTTATGGTGGCTCAGCAAAAGAAACCACATACATTGGGTGAAACATTAATTAAGCCTAGCATACTTAAAGCCGTTGAAATAGTACTTGGTGAAGAAAGTAAAAGGAAAGTTTCTCAAATATCTCTTTCAGACAATACAATCAAACGACGCATTGATGAATTAGCTTTGGACATACAAAATCAGTTGATTCATAAATTAAAAAATTCCGTATTCTTTGCAATTCAGTGTGATGAATCAACTGATGTGGCCAATTGTTGTCAGCTATTAGTTTACTGCCGTTTTATAAATGAAAAGACTATTGCAGAAGAGCTTATGTTTTCCCAGGCCTTAAGTTCCACCTCAAAAGGCAGTGACGTTTTGTCTGCCATCGATATATTTTTTGATCAGAATGGCCTCTCTTGGAAAAATGTTGTAGGTGTATGTACAGACGGTGCCCCTGCTATGCTAGGATCACGATCGGGTTTTGTGAAGCTTGCAAAAGATAAAAATCCATCAATAATTGGTTCTCATTGTGTAATACACCGCCAAGCCTTAGCTGCAAAAACGCTGCCATTTGAAATTAAAAATGTACTAGAAGTATGTATAAAAATTGTTAATACCATCAAAAGTAGTGCTCTTAATTCACGTCTTTTTAAGATTCTTTGTTCTGAGCTATCAGCCCAACATTCTGTTTTATTATTCCATACCGAGGTTCGTTGGTTATCCAAAGGAAATATGCTTGAGCGTTTGTACGAATTAAAGTCTGAAGTCGAAATAATGCTTTTACAATTAGGAAAAGACGATCTTCGGGAAAATTTTACTGATGAAAATTTCACATTCTACTTCGCATATCTAGCAGATTTTTTTGAGACTATTAATAACCTAAATCTCAAATTACAAGGGAGGAATATAAACGTAATAATCGCGAACGATTCTATCAACTCATTTCTAGAAAAGATACAACTGTGGAAACGCCGAGTAAACAAAGAGACTCCTAATTTTTCGTCTTTCCGTCGACTGAACGAACTTCTCTCTGATGAAGAAGAACCATTTTGTCCTACTGGATTGAAAGATATAGTGATTAAACATCTCGACAGTTTGACTGATGAATTCACTCGATATTTTCCAAATTTTTCGAACAAAAGTTGGCAATATATGTTAACAAGTTCTCCATTCAGTACTAACGTAGACACATTGTCAGATATAATTCAAGAACAGGCAATCGAGCTGAAGAACGATTCACGGGCGAAAATTGATTTTAACAGTGGTAGCTCTTTGGAAGAATTTTGGGTAAAATACCAACCTATTTATCCTGAAATTTCAAATGAAGCTTTAAAAGTCCTTGTACAATTTTCATCTACATATTTGTGCGAATCTGGGTTCTCCAGCATGACAGTTATAAAAAACAAACATAGAAATCGTTTAGATGTCGCATCTGACTTAAGGTGTTCATTATCAAATATTGAGCCGAACATAAAAAAACTGTCCAAGGAAAAGTGTTGTCAGCATTAACATTATTTATTAATTTCATTATGTATTTTTTTATTTACCATTATTATTATTATTATTAACATCAATAAAAAAGTAGTCATTCCGAATAATTTAAAGTTTATTTTTAAAGAACACAAAAAAATATGATCAATTTTTTTTCAATTTAAAAAAGGGGGGGGCGCGAGATTTTTGAAAATATATAAAGGGGACGTAGAATAGAATAGCTTGGGAACCACTGGTGTAAACTAAACTCGACAAATGTATACAGTCACATATGGCCGTCCCAATTCTTGGGCAGTGAATTTCGATTGTCACGTGCATCAATATGGCTAAATTGAATTTTTCGGGGGAAGAAGAAGAACAACTGATCGAAATGGTTCCCAAAAATGTTGAATTGTTTGATCTGTCTCACAACAAATATAAAGATGCAGAACATAAAGATTATATTTGGTCGGATATTGCTAACACCGTAATAATTGTATTCATTATCATACTAAGTACAAAATCAATACTAAGTAATCTATCTATCTATAGTGAATACCTTATTTTAATTGTAGTAAGCACTCTCCATGAATTGTAAAAACTAAAATTTTAAAATTTAAGAAATAAGACAAGAATTGTATTTTAAAGATTATAAAAATAGATTACAAATATATTAAGAGTTATTGGTACTTACATTAAATATAATAACAAGTAACAAACCACTCTTGAGCGAAAAAAGCATATGCTTTTTATGTATTTAAAGTTAAATATTAAACTTTTAAGTCATGACTAATCCGTAAATCGTAATCGAAAGGCGAAAACAAATTGATAATAGATAACTGTGCACGTGTAAACGACTATTGTGTATCGCATTTAATTACGGTGTATACATCGTCGGCAATGATCGGAAATAGACTTCGTAAAGTTCACTGTGTAAAATAAAGCCAGGTGGAAGGGGAAAAATCGGGTACGCGTTGTGTCAGCCGTCATTCGACATGCGCAGAACCCGTGTCTTCTCTTTTGGTACGGACTATATCTAAGTAAGTATACTAGTAAAATCATACTAAGTATAAAACTCGGAAACACTAGCTCTCACTGCACGAAAATCACAATGATACTGAATACAGATACAGAATTTGACGGTTTTTTTTTTACGTCACCGGAGACGGGTCGCAGCGACCAGTCGCGCCTAGGAAACCGTACCTTTACACACACATCGCACTACTCATGTTTATAGAAAATGTATAGTTGAGCTGAACGTGCACGTGCATGTGCGGAAGTACGGGGGACATTTTACCGAGAATCTCGGCTTGTGATGAATCGACGACCGAAAGGTTTAAAACCAAAAAACCATGTTATTTTTAGATTAACAACAAATAACAATTTATAAATATAAAATCAATGAAAAAGTATTATAGTAGACAATAATATTATTTCCAGGGTTGATAATATACGCGTATAAAACGTTTTATACGTTACACGTATAATACGCACGTATAAAACGTATAAAACGTATAATATGTTTTGTTTTTGAAATTTATTTTAAAAATTAAAAATACTTCCTATTTTAGATATCAAGTTAGGTTTTTTATTCTTATACTTAGTAAAAAATTATATATTAGGTATGTAATATATTACAATATAATTATTTTATAATTATAAAAAAAAATTTTTATTTGCAATTTTCTTTCTTATTCTTTCAAATAGGTACCTAAAAATAAAAAACAATAAAATATTACCACAGACACAAAATATAATATATTATTATATTCCTATTCATATTGTAAAAAAAAATGTATATGTTGTCAAGTTAATATGGAATATTTGTATAAAATAAAATGATTTATATTTTCTTTGACACTTCTATTCTTTATTAAATAATACATACCTATTAAGAAACAATTACTTGTGTACAATTATTTAAGCTGAAATATTAACATTCTAAACTTTTAATTATAATTATATACTATATATTATACTAATTAATATTATATTGATGAACTTAGTGTTTTTTAATTTAATTTAAGTGAGTAGTTAATACTTAATAGTTTTTTAGAACGTTCTGGATTCAAACGGCTCTAGAGAGAATTGTGAATGTATGACCAGTTTGAAAACAATCTATCAAACTGAGCAGTTGACGCTGGTAAATTTAATAATTTATTTGCCAATCCTGTTAATTCTGCAGGATGCTTATTTTTAGTTATTTTTGTTTATTAGTGATTTTATTTTTATACTGTATACAACGCATATAATTATGAGATTTATACTATAAGATTTATACGTTTTATACGTACGTATAATACGTGTTTTATACTATACCGTATTATACGTTTCAACCCTGATTATTTCACATTGATCATGGCTAAAATTTAATCCAATTTAGTTTTTTAAAAATAATATACCCAATAACGTTTTACAATAAATGTGTAAGCAACGCTTACACTGCTTATATGCACGCCACGCCACTGATATTATTATTGTGCTCTAAACCACGACACCTCAGCAAACGTAGGGAGCAAATATTTTTTATATATTTAATAAAATATTGGGTGGATGGGTAGACTCCCGTATCATCGCTCCTTGTGTTAAAACAGCTCGCCTCGTCACCGCTCGTGTTTTCGGATGGAAATAAAAAACGAACGTCTCTCCAGCACCACCCATTCAAAAATTTTACAATTTTTTTTTACAGGAAATTAGCATGTAATTAGCATGAATTTGCATGACTATCGCAAAAATTTGCATGACAAAATATACAATTCTATGACAAAAAATGATGTGCGGTGCTGGAGCTTCGAAATGGACGCCATCTTGCAGTTATCATTTATAAAATATAACAAATAAACACTTGCTATTTTAAACATAATGCTATTTTGTATACTTTCAGGTTATATAAATATATTTGTTAAAAAAAATACTTGTTGGGTTTTTATAGTTATTTTAAAATCGCCCGATTCACTGTCCGACCCTGTATTTATACTAAAAGACAAAATCACTGATATACCACAGTGTGGTTGTGTATTTAATAAGTTTGTTAGTAACCGAACAGCCGTTGATCAGTAACCTAACCATGTATTAGTGCATATCATTATGCAATTAAAAGAGTTCTATTCAACCGTCACCTGTAGTAAAGAAAATGCCACTGCTGTGCCAATGCATGCATTTTTAAGGGAACATGGCTTATTAGACACTGCCAACGAAACGTTACCATGTGTATTGTATTATTTATTTACATACCATTATTTTTAATGATTTTTACTAATATACTAATAATTAAAATATTTGATTATTATTTTGATTTGATTATTTATTTACATACTACTATTACTATTTACTGCGTATTATAGGTGTATGGTCTACATATTATATGACCGCATATCCGAGCAGCACCCAGTTATTAACAAATCTAGCGTCGAAAAAATCGACTTTCAATATGGATCTATGCAAAGCTTTTATGTCAGCTAATATATAAGTACATGTACGAAGTATTTTATTCCCCACTCATTACACTTCTGCAGTATTATATTTAAGTATTTATTAGAACTTTATACAGAGTTTTTCAAACGTTTAATAGAAATTTCGTAAACAATCTTATTAAATTTTATTTTTTAAAATTGGTTACACTTGGAGATTGGAATTTTTTTAATTAGATAACAATATATTGTCAAGGTATTTTAAAGTAGTACCTATAAAATTTGAATTAATTTAATCAAAATATTTTATTTGTACATTTTATGGTATACAAATGCTTTGATAATTAATTTTATTATATTGTATAGATGAGAAGCTCACACAATACCTACAACTGTATTTTGATTGACTGCTTTTGACTTTTTGATAGTGTCATCAAATAATTCCCAATTGTTAGGCCCTCTTTTACAATACGCTATATAGTGACCAACAGATGTGCGCAATCTACTTAGGCCTTTCCGATAGTCATGTACACCTCGCAATTCATATGCTGTGTTGTAATGTGTTAGAACTTGTGGGATATTCTTTAGAGGTCCTTATAGTTTTATCACCATTACATGGGTTTATTTGATATTGGTTTATATTTCCACAAGTCAAATAGTCCATCGATAATCTTTCTAATAACAATTTTGTAAACCATCTAGATTATTTTCTGTGTGGAGTGTAATGTATGTCACTGGTTTTTGTTTTTCCGTTGAGTTGTCACATTTAGGGTTTGAACATAATGTATAATCAAATGCCGTAGGTATATCTTGAAATAGCTTTTGTATGACGAATGCTGTTGTTGCATGGCAAGAAACTAATGTTATGTCATTCTTATGAACTTCTGTTTGGAATTCCCCAGCTCACCCATCATACCACGGTACAAATCATATTACAATCACAGCCAAACAATAACATGATCGTATTAAACCTTAGAATTGATTCAAGTTAAACTATTTTTGATATTATGTATACTATTTTAAACAAAACAATCAAATATTTTACTACCTACAAGCTAACCAAGTTCAAAACAAGGGATCCAACATGAGCATTATATTAAGTCTACCACTGTTAAATAATAAGCTCTATCAACTTAACAATTATACAATCAGTAGTATGTTTTAGTAGGTTCTGTATCACACGCAAATCCCACGGATCCCAATACCCATCCCTCCCTATCGTTCACGTAATCTATGATATTTTGCCGCTGCGTTAACCTACCGTAATCTAACCTAACCTACCCCGCCCTCCCTATCGTTCACGTAACCTATGTATATTTTGCCTCCGCGTTAACCTACCTCAGTCTAACCTAGTCCCCCCCCCCCCCCCCCGGTAACATACCCTCAGCTCCATGCCGCGTCTGGGATGTATGATCGGGGGCTTTTACCCCCCCCCTACTACATGATATCTATGTCTTATCAATGCTATTATTATTATTATTATCGATTTTAGGAAGTTTAACGATTTTGTTTTGACGAAGCATAAATGTGTGATTAGCCTATACCCTATGGGCATTGTTTTTTAAAATTTGAAATGCGGTAAACAACTTTTGTCCAATGACAATGGAAATATATATAGCTTCACACAGCGTTGTGATTAACTTACCCCTTGGGCATTGTTTTTAAAATTTGAAATGTGGTAATCAACGTATGCCCAATATTTTATAGTTATATAGAATGGATAAATGTGTCATATATAAGAGAGCTGATTTCACTCGAAGGGGTCATACTGTTCTTCAAGCTCTTGAAAACAGTATACAGCTTACTATTGTTCTTAGTTCAGTGTTCACATAACGTAAAAATGTTTAAGTGTGATGTTTGCGGAAAAGTTTTCACTGTTAAGTCAAATATGCTGAGACACGTGAATTCTCATGAACAAATTAAATTTGCATGTGGCGAATGCGTTGAAATGTTCAATCGTCGTGATCACCTTGTAAATCACGTGCAGAAAAAACATGGTATGTATTTTATTAAATATTATATAGATATAAAATTAGTGAGAAAAATCTTTTATTCTATAATTCTTCATTATTAGGTTTTATTAAATATGGTGTTGAATATAATTCGGCTATGGGTATCACGGTCGGACAGCAGCAGCAGCAGCAGTCAATAAGTGTGTAGTAATTATTGTATTATTAAAAATGTATTGGAATCGATAATAATAATATTTATCGGCGCGCAGAGTGTATGCCTCAACCGTCCCGACAGATGGCAGTGGTCGGAAACTTTGCGCCTGGTCTCAGTGAACTCTAACTTACACATATCGCACACACTCTTCGCGTTATGCATACGTACCTCCTCCTCCACACTGATTGAAATCGGTACATTAGTCGCCTTCAGTAGATCACCCAACCTGGTGGCGAACGCGGTGACACTGGCGACAAAGTGTTTGGCCACCTGGTCATGCGATTCCGAGCCGCGATATACGACAGGCATTTGCGGTACCTATGTCGTATTTTTCCATCAGCGCTACGGGTACGCCTGTCGCCGCCTTGACAAAGTAGCCGTAGCTCATCGGATGATGTGCGTGTATCCCGTCAGTGCTCGCCCCCACCCGCTCCGTCTGTTTTTCAAGTAGGGCTTCAAAATCAGCGTATATCACAAACGGATGACGTTGCATGTTGGCCCACCCGTTAAACCTGAGCACTTCCCCCTCCTCCAGGATAACTGGTAAAATCAGTTTATTCGGTCCGCATAACCGCATGTGTTGTTGGAGAGCCTCATTACCACACAATTTATTTTTTTTAACCTGCTCATCGAATGAGGTGAAACATCTCTTGCATATAAAAAGCCTTGTTTCATGAGAGGTTTTCTGGCTTCGTACCAATCGTGAAAAATTAGAAATGTAGGTATAATGCAACCGTTCCGAGCCTTCAATCACGAGGAGGTCAAAATGTTCCGTCTTTTCGTTCTCGACAACTCTAATTGGGTACACTACACTCTCTTTCCATACTTTTTCCCCCTTTCCACCCTTACCCTCCTTACCATTCTTTCGCCCCTTACCGAGTTTCAACCCATATACGTTTACCGACACCCCCTTATTACGTCGTTCGAATATATGGATTTCCGAAACAGGTGTCGGTGTGGATAGTTCGGAAAAATCGTACCGATGCTCTTCATTATAATAATTCTGACCTACACGATTATGGTTGACTATTGGAACGTGCCTGGCTAAAATAGCCCACTTGAAGCAGTCATCGTCAATATTCGTTGGATTAATGACGGCCTTTTTCCGCATAATGTTTTCGGGGAGTGGAATATACGAAGACCCTCCAAGAGGGATATGTTCATAGATACCTAGCAGTAAGCAATCTATACTGGATAGGGTGAAGCCCAACCCCTTTTTCATATATCGATCTTCCTCGGACATGAGCGCTGCAAAGTCCTCATCGATCATAGCACTCACATCGCTATGAATGTACGCCTCCCTCGACACGGTTTTAAAAGCTCTGTCCTCGGCTGGTAATTCCCTATGCACATATACGGCCTACAACTTCAAATTATATTTGATCGGGTTATTAAGCACGCAATAATTGATTTTTTCAATCAACTCGAGTTTTATCGAGTCTAAAAACGCCGGATAACTCACGCAGTTCTCGGTATTACCCATATAATACCATACTACGGTTCTATCGAGTGCAGAGTCGAGCTCGATAAAACCCTGCATATTAACCATTCCTATGCGAGCTTTTTTAAACTTTACAATGTTACGCGCCGAGTAGGTTTTAGTACGTTTAACTGACGGGATGGGAGGGGTGGGGGCTTGCTGTAGAATGATATCATTCTCATTTGACGTAGACGCTACACTATCTGCGACATTCGAACCTTAAAAGAATAATAATAAATATTATTATTATCGATTCCAATACATTTTTAATAATACAATAATTACTACACACTTATTGACTGCTGCTGCTGCTGCTGTCCGACCGTGATACCCATAGCCGAATTATATTCAACACCATATTTAATAAAACCTAATAATGAAGAATTATAGAATAAAAGATTTTTCTCACTAATTTTATATCTATATAATATTTAATAAAATACATACCATGTTTTTTCTGCACGTGATTTACAAGGTGATCACGACGATTGAACATTTCAACGCATTCGCCACATGCAAATTTAATTTGTTCATGAGAATTCACGTGTCTCAGCATATTTGACTTTACAGTGAAAACTTTTCCACAAACATCTCACTTAAACATTTTTACGTTATGTGAACAATGAACTAAGAACAATAGTAAGCTGTATACTGTTTTCAAGAGCTTGAAGAACAGTATGACCCCTTCGAGTGAAATCAGCTCTCTTATATATGACACATTTATCCATTCTATATAAGTATAAAATATTGGGCATAAGTTGATTACCACATTTCAAATTTTAAAAACAATGCCCAAGGGATAAGTTAATCACAACGCTGTGTGAAGCTATATATATTTCCATTGTCATTGGACAAAAGTTGTTTACCGCATTTCAAATTTTAAAAAACAATGCCCATAGGGTATAGGCTAATCACACATTTATGCTTCGTCAAAACAAAATCGTTAAACTTCCTAAAATCGATAATAATAATAATAATAGCATTGATAAGACATAGATATCATGTAGTAGGGGGGGGGGGGGGTAAAAGCCCCCGATCATACATCCCAGACGCGGCATGGAGCTGAGGGTATGTTACCGGGGGGGGACTAGGTTAGACTGAGGTAGGTTAACGCGGAGGCAAAATATACATAGGTTACGTGAACGAAAAGGAGGGCGGGGTATTGGGATCCGAGGGATTTGCAGGGGATACAGAACCTACTAAAACATACTACAATCTACAGTGAAAATATTAATAAAAATAATATCATGACGTATTGTATAACATAATATTATTAAGAAATAAAAATTTTACAATTTCTATGACCGACAGTGCTGGCGAGACGCGCTAAATAGTCGAACGGGGTTTGTTCACGAACCAGACACGTGCGAATTTCGGGATGTATCGTGCAAATTCGTGCTAATCACGTTCTAAATATTGGCATAAACAGTTTTTTGATTTTCGCAAAATTTCCATTTTGGGCGGTGCGGCGAGACGCGCGAAATAGTCCAACGGGGTTTATTCGCGAACCAGATACGTGCGAATTTTGGGGTGTATCGTGCAAATTCGTGCTAATTACGTGCTAAATATTGTTATAACCAGTTTTTTGATTTTCGCAAAATTTCCATTTTAGGCGGTGCTGGCGAAACGCGCAAAATAGATGAATGGGGTTTGTTCGCGAACCAGACACGTGCGAATTTTGGGGTATATCGTGCAAATTCGTGCTAATTACGTGCTAAATATTGGCATAACCAGTTTTTTGATTTTCGCAAAATTTCCATTTTAGGCGGTGCTGGCGAAACGCGCAAAATAGATGAATGGGGTTTGTTCGCGAACCAGACACGTGCGAATTTCGGGGTATATCGTGCAAATTCGTGCTAATCACGTGCTACATTTTGGTATATCAAGTTTGTTATTATTTTTAATTTTTCACATTGGGTGGTGCTGGTGAGACGTCTCTCCAGCACCGCACATCATTTTTTGTCATAGAATTGTATATTTTGTCATGCAAATTCATGCTAATTACATGCTAATTTCCTGTAAAAAAAAATTGTAAAATTTTTGAATGGGTGGTGCTGGAGAGACGTACGTTAATAAAAACATGTACGAAGTATGTTTATTTAGATTATCGTAATTTGGGTGGGCTGTGGCGCGATAACAGATTATACGTACCTACTTATATGTTTATTAACCACTCATACAATGGTACTATCCAAATAAACGGGTCGTGTTAAATGTTTAAACCACGTATTCGGTCCCCTACGGAAGATCATATCCTGATTATTTTCAATGGTGAAAACATAACCACTCACAAAAAACGAATAAACATTAAAAAATAGTTCCAGAATAAAAACATCCATATTGTAAAACATATAAAGAATTAAAATGTATTTAATGGACAACCTCGAGCGAGTTTATGAAACATATAATTTTTCTAAGAAATAGCAGATGTTTTGTTCTATCGATTTCATAATAGGTATTTTAACAATAAAACCGCTATAAAATGGCTTTTCGATTGCTTGGCGCCAACACGTTTTTGCTGTTGACTTTCGTTATCTTTTCATAGGTTTGACGGCCATGTAGGCACGTGCTAATAGGCACAAGTGAAACTGAGTCATAATGCTTACAATATATGTTTACAAATCAACTACTTCAGTTGTAATAGTTAATTTAAACGAGCTGTAAACAATTTATTGTATACGGTAACCAACAGTCAGTGGCAGACCGAAGAGCTTGGTGTTGACGCAGTTGTGTCAACTTTTCAAAGGTGGTGGGGCTTACACAATAGTTTTAATTTCAAATTTAGATAAATATTGCAATAACTATTTAATGAATTGCCAAATATTTACCTATTTTAGTAGAAAGTACAATATTATTTTTATCATAATACGAGTAAATTTTGAAACCGAAGGGGCGGAGAACATCCTAACGGATTTGTGAGGTTAGACAATGTGAGGAGAGAATAAGTATTTAAATTTGAAAATGAGCCATTTGAAATGTAAATTCAGTCCACCACTAATAATAGTATAATACGAGTACATAATTCATATCACACAAACATTATTACTTAGTTATTATTAATTTATAATTTTTTGAAGAGCAACATAAGTTACAACCCGGTCAAATCATTAAACATCTTTATTAAATATCAGACTGAATAAAAATATGAACATATTGTTTATTAGATCCAATAAGATTTTATCACTTTAATAAAAATTTAATTTTACATGCTATTGTATTGGTAAAATGGCAATTTTTTATTCTGAATAAAGCAAATGATTTTATGGTTTTACAATGGTGTTTATTTTTTTTTCCTAAAAACTTTTTCAGATAAAAATACTAGTCCATAAGTTTCATCTGGCAAACTTTTTAAATTCAAAATCGGCCTGTGGTGGTATTTTAGAGAGGTAATTTTTCCAAACTTTCAATAGTTTTTCCAGGTGAGAGGACAAAAGACAAGATGCCGAAACCCCTAGTATAGTGGTAAAAACGCGCTGTAAACGAAACTTTCACTTTTCAAATATTTGTTAATAAATCATAACTAAAGAAACAAAAAATAAATGTGACTTGAAACTTTTATCCTTTATCAAAAACATTTTTTTCCGTATTTAACAACATTTTCAAAAAAGTATTTTTGATTTAAATATAAAATTCTAATATATTAGATACCTAATTTTTTGAATGTTTATATGTAATACAATTTATATCTTTGAATATTTAGACTTTTAATAGTCTATTATAGTAGATTTAATAGTAAATTTAATATAACCATACTCATATACTTACCCAACGACATTGAGAACATTTTAAGATTCGTTAGTCAGGATTTTAATAAGCGTTCAAGTAAACGGTTTTTATTATACGGTTTTTACGGAATTCACTGTTTTTTTACATACATTTTTAACTTTAAATGTTTAAAAAAAAAAAAAAAAATTGTTCATCTAACCATAATGAAGTTTTGGATAGAACATGTAGTGAATATTTGGTTAAAAAAAATGTCTCGTTCGAAAAACAAGAAAATGTTAAACAGGTCTGTAAAGAAAAAGAAGCTATCGGCAATCACAATATAAATGATAACATTTATTATAAACGGTATAATTTTATATCGAAGCTTTGCTCAGAATCGTTTTGCTAAAAAAGTCACTCTTCGTTTTTTTAAGACACAACACACCCATTGCCGTTATCCAGTCCGACCGAGAACCGAAGGGACGGAGGACGAACTTCCACCATCGTTTTCTTACCGAACTCGGTAGAACCGTCTCTCGGTTCGGGCAAATGCGTTAAACGCATGTGATTGTAATAATGGACGACGGTCTACTGAAAAACAATAATAATAATAATTCGCAACCGAAATGAAACGCGTCAGAAAGATAAATAACTTTTGAAATTAAAATAAGATTAATAAACGGTCGAACGGATAAAAATCGTTTTCCACTAGTCGCCGTCGACCCTGGGTAAAAAGTCCGCTGGACCAGGGTAACGAGGGACGGGGAAGAGGAGTACGTGAAAATCGCGAGACCGGTTGACGTCGTGGCACGGTTGTTGCGGCGGCGGTGATTGTAACGTCACGCGGTGCGAGGTCCGCGGCAAAACAGCCGTCGCCTTATCAACGGATTAGCTGATAAAGTTAGGTACGAGATAAGAACGAGGGCAGATGGGGGGAGGGAGGGAGCGAAAATAAAATATCACGGGCACCATTGCGCACACCGAAACGAGATAACACGAACCGACTACGATGACGACGAACGGAATAGTGACGCGAGAACGATTGCCGTTGCAGTGATCGCGGGAATCGCCACGACCGCCACCAGTTAAGCCGTACGTTCCCGTCACCGTCTCTGCACCGTCCGAATCGCGTTCCCGAACGATCGACGAAACCGTCCGCCCGTCGTCGTGTCCCTGGCGGCAGGAGCTGTGACCTGTGCCCACCCGCGGGACTGCCTGCCCCGACGCACGTCGCTGTGTAGCGGGCGGCGCGCGACCACCTCGGGCTCCATCCGCCATGGGCGCCGGACCCAGTCACGGCGAGCTGGCCGACAACGATTGTCTGCTGCGGTTGGCCGGCGAGCTGGAGATCACCATCGACGACCCGTTCTGGGACACGTTCCTCACGTTTTCGCTGAACCCGCCGACGTCCAGGTGAGTGCGACCACCATGCACTGGCGGTGTATACCCTTACATCATGTTGTCCTGTTTGTAGCCAAGACGACAAGGTGCTGACTGATCGACTCAAGAGCATATGTGATTCATTAGTTGTCAACAATAGGAACACGTCCAATTTCAAGACTTTGATCAGGCTGCTGTTGGAAAAAACAGACTTTGAAAAATTAGAAGCCGAAGAAAAGTATGTTGATCACTCTCCTCTCGTCGTTATCTGATCTATGTTAAAAATAATGCTAACATCTATCCTGTAAAATATTCTTTGTATCATTGTCAACAGCAATATTTTACGATGGCAAGTATTCAATGGGCTGTTCATCGCTCGATATTTTCTCAAATATCTTGTCCAAAACTCCAAAGAAATTGAACTAATCAACCAATTTGAATTACAAACGGGTATGTACATTCCATGGATAACAGTATTTGTTATCATTCACCTGTTGTACAGATTTTCTTGAGTTATTAGACTCCAATAGTGGTCTTAATTTATCTGAACCGTTTTGTTTTTTTTTTTTTTATTAGATTATTATCTTTAAAAAAAATGATATTTGAATTTCAGATGGTATTGAAGTTGCATTAGGTGATCGAAAGGAATATGCTGTTCCAGAAGATTTAAATGAGACAACATCATTTAAATTTTTATCATTATTAGTTAAAATTGTATCTGAACTAAAAGTGACGTGAGTTTACCTATTGTAATATGTAAAGATTAATTATTTTAAATCTTACGTTTGAATAATAATGTAGTTTGTTTCATTTTTATCAGGGATTCTACTTATTCAATTCACATGGAAAGTTTAAATTGTATTTTAATTGTGTTGTCTATTCAAATGTACACCATACAACCTTCAAGTAGTCTCATAACATACAGGTATGTTGAAGTTAATAATATGATTTTGACTAATCTAGTATTTTGAAAAAATTGTTTTTATTGACTTAATTGTTAATTTTAAGAATATTCATGGAAAATATTGACTCACCAAAATTATCAAAAGCGTTGCTACAAAGATATACTGAGCAAATAAAACCTCCTGCAGTGAATGGGGGTGGCATTTTCTATGGATTGGCCTGTAAGTCAGAATGCTTTCAGCTATTTCTTCAAAATACTTATTTCAATGTATGTTTAAGCAAACTTATGGAACATACTGACTCTGAGTTCTAATGCACCTGATCAAACTAATCAGAGTCCATTAAGTTCATTGTCAATTAGTGTATTATTGGTATTGATTAACCACTGTACATCACCACCTCCTCCAAAGGGCAATCCTTATCGTACCTATATTTCCTCATTTTCAGGTAATAATTGTTCCAGAGCAATAAAAATTAAACATTTATTATATGTTGTAAAATTGATTTTTTGATCACATTTCTAGAGAATCTTGTTGCTATTTATCAATTTCTCGGAGATAACCAGGAAGCTCCTTTAAGTGAAGAAAAGACGTTGCTGTTATATCATTTAATACATTGTAACAATGGTTTTAAGACATTTCTTCTGGCTCGTACCGATATCGAAGTTGTGGTGAGATAAATTATATTTAATTCTGTACTTCTAACAAATACTATCTTGTTTACTTTTACTTTTGTAGTTAATTCCCCTTTTGAGAACAATTTATAACACCCAAAGTAGTAGATTTCAACACATGTACATGGCACTTATTGTACTGTTAATACTGACTGAAGATCAACTTTTCAACAAAACCGTCCATAATATTATACTTAAAGGTGCTACTTGGTATCAAGAAAGAGTGGTATCCGAAATTTCCTTAGGTGGTCTTATAATTTTGGTTACTACAAGAACGGCACAATATAATTTACTTAAAATGAGAGTAAGCCATTTTCTTTGGTTTTCCTAACAATAACTATTTCATCGCATTTTGTTTATAGGACAAATATTTACATATAAATTGTTTTGCGGCATTGGCGAACATGTCATCACAGTTTAACCAATTGCATCCATATGTATGCCAAAGAATGTTGAGCTTGTATGAGGTGCTATCAAAGACATTTTTAAGATGTCCAAACCAAGACGTAATTATTTTTATTAATTATCTATTGTAACAATAAAAATAACATATTTTAATAATATTTATATATAAAAATGTATATTTGTCAATAGTTTTGGTTTATCAAAGTATATAATTTAAAAAAAGAAAATTAAAAAGAAATAAAATCAATTATTTCAAGAGTATCTTAAGTCCTATAAATAATAATACAAGTTTTATTAAATAAAAGAATATATAGGTTAATATGTTTAAATTGTATTGTAATTTAATAATGCTTATACATTTTATACTAATAGAATTAAAGAACGAAAACTACATACTTAAATTGTTCTATTATGAATACATTTTATCATCCTTAACTAATCAAGCATCTATTAAACTCAATTTCTTTTTATATTTATTAAATTAATGATCCTATAAATAATAGCATAGAGTTATAGTTTTTTTTTTTTTTTTTTTTTTTTTAATAAAAGATATAACAATTAAAAATATTTTTGTTTTTAACGAAACAAAAAATAAAACAAAACAAATAATGAAAAAGAAGTAAGGTATCCCTATCTATAGTTTATGAATTTACTTCTATAACAAATAAAAATATGGGCTATAATAGAAAAAATGTTTATCAATGTAAATTTCAGTTAAGATTTCTTTGGAAAATATGTAATTTGCATATTATAAATAGAAGAATCAGTAAACTGACGAGGTATCTGTTATGTTTGTAGATTTTACAAAATATATAAACACAAAATTTATTTATATTGTTCAATGTTCTTTTAATTTTTACTTAACAGTTATATAATCCTTCTATTTTAATAATATTTTAATACTTCCTGCAATATCAATAAAAATAATTAATTTCACTTCATTTAGAAGTCGAAAATATGTTTTTTGCTGAAATGAATTTATTGTTTGGATAAACATCAACAAAAGTAAAATTGTTATGTATGTAATAATTTTTTATCAAAACACTATAGATCGAACCTTAAACTAATTCATTAATTATTAATATCTTATTAAATGAATATTGATGTATATAGCTATTGAATTATGTTAAGTGGTATTGAAAATTAAATTGGTAGGTATTGAAATTTATATTCTTAGAATCCAATATTTTAATGATAATTAATTTACATTCATAATTTTGATTACATTTTCCAATTATTATGTTTAATTATAACAATAATATAGTTAAGCATTTAATCCGTCTATTGAAAAAAGTATTCTGGGTATGAACAAAAATTAAAATATTATTATTTAAAAATATGGCCTCAATTCATGTGTGAATCTTGTTAACGCAATTCGCTCTATTTTCTAAATTTATTTTTGCAGATGAGTGCCATTGAAGAAGCTTTGCGTATAGTATTGGAAGTTATAAACTCATGTTTGTCTAATCAACTCATACACAATCCTAATCTGGTGTATGCCCTTCTGTACCAACGCAAGGTGTTTGAGCCTCTAAAGAGCCACGAAGCATTCCATGACGTTATTCAGAACATAGACATGGTTATCACATTCTTTTCAGCTAAACTCGAACGTGAGGAAGAACTGTTAAATTCGTCTGATGTAAACACAATGCTGTCCAGGGTGCAGCATTGGTCTCTTCAGTGGCCCAGAGACCTTATGAAAGTATGATGATAGAAATTGACTATTAACGTAAATTTGCATGGTATTTTTTTTTTTTTTTTTTTTGTAAATGCGTGTTATTTTTTAGAACACTAACTCAATAATCTGACAATAGAAACATATGCTTCACATTTCATGAAATGTTGCCAATTATTGTTATTTTGCATATTTCAATAACTTTATTTTTGTTGGCTTCTGTTAAAATTAATATTTGGCTTCATAACTAAAATTGAATACAAAAAAAATATATATATATATATATATTTAATATATTGTATATATAATACACTCTTCACTTCAATGAGTTCCTATCCGTTCTGTGTGTTGATATCATATTGGCAATGTCATTCCTGTCAAGTGATGCCCGAAATTAATAATAATAATAAATAATACATTAATTAGGATTAAATCCTCGATGAATTATTGTTATATTTGCTGTTTAAGGTAGATTGATTTACCATATTTCTTTTTTTCACAGTTTCATATATTTGTAAAATTACTAAATTTTAACTCCTGATGTTTTATTTTCTAAAGTTCCAATCATTGAAAATATAATCACTGATTTTTTTACTGTTATTCAATTGAGATATCATATACATATAAAGAAACATTTCTTATATATATATATCTTCCGTAATTTTTTTTTTTTGACGTATATTTAATAATAAAATACATGTTAATCACAATTTCTAATTGCATATTATAAAATCAAGTTTTATTGATAACAATGGTAATGGTTAGTCTGAGCAATTTAAAACACAAATTGTATGCTTTTAGAAATTCCCAGATCTTAAATTCAAGTACGTGGAAGAAGAGAAACCTGAAGAATTTTTCGGTCCGTATGTCTGGTCTTTGGTGAACATATTGTCTGGTATAAACTTTGAATCGACACTTTATAAATTAAACTAATTGACAATACCTTATTAAATCCAAAGTTTTAATGTTATTTTATTCTTGTATGTATTTTTTGTTAACATTATATATGTGATAATTATGTGTGTATATATAAGAAAATAAATACTAAAGTGCTTAATTTAAACTACGGCTTAAGAAAAAACATACTTATATAATACAGCCGTGATTTGTTATACTACCTGGAATATATATTTATAGTAATTATTTTCATAATTTGATGTTGTGTTTTTATTACCGTAGTTATGAATTAAAACCCTAACAATTATGGCTTCCTATTTTATTTATAATACAATCGTTATTCTTGAAATAAAATAAAAATTTGTACAATATGATTTCAAGTGTCCAGTTAAGTCCAGTCAAGTTAAGTCCATTGTTGAGTTAAACATATTTATTTGTTTCAGTTGAGCACTATGATATGTAGTGAAAATAAAATACTGTTTTCTGTGAAGGTTCATGTTATGCATTGAATATTTAAAGATCACAAAAACCAATCGTCTTTGATGAAGATTATATTTTATAGTATTATATGTATTATAGGTTATACACTACCGAATTTCATTTACGTGTAAGTTTCCTCTCCACCTTATCAATAATATTACTCATCAGATAATACCGTGTAAATAAAATACTATGATGTAACATCACAGCATTTCATTTATATAAACATATAATTTCCAGACACTATTGCATATCCTCTGAACCATGCGCATTAAAACTAAATTAACTAATGTTTCATCTATCTTATGCAGAGTATAAGAACCCTAAATATAACCGAATCAATCAAAATAATAATTTGAATAGGTCAAGTTATTATAATAATAATCATAGAAATAATAACCATATAATCTGATGAACATAACCGAAAAACTATTCCTTCTACATCCCAATGAAACGGTCTCCGACCAGAACCTTATGAACAGATTATATATTTTGTACTTTTTCCCTGATAAGACTTACATTACTTTTAATTATTATGGAAACATCAGTTAGGTATAATTTTTATAAAATTGTTTTTCTATGCTCGGTAGATTTTTTATTATTATTATTATATTATCATTTTTTATTATTTATACTCGTATAATATACCACTCTCTAATATTTTATAATTTTTTTTTTTGTATAATGCATTGAATGCAAGTCTAATATTATTTACACTATCATCAATATTGTTTTTATTATTATTAGACATCTCTTGATTTCTTACTTAATCTATACAATTTAAAATGTTTTCTCAAATGCAAACCTTAAATAACATGCCATTTTCTACAACAAATCGCTGTTCGCACAGATTTCTGTCCTACACGCTATAACTTGTTGGGGGGAGGGGCGTTGACTTAACGTTACGGAATTTCAGGCCTCCCGACAACGATACCTACATAAATAATTCCAGTTATCACCATTGGCGGATATCCGAGTGGGGAGGGGGCTTAGTCCCCCCATAAGCGTCCCAAGCCCTCCAAAAATTATAGGCAAATGCCAAATTTTAAAAACACTGTATAGTTGAAGACATATTTTTTAAATTATTTATAATTGTTTGTATTTAATATAAGCGTAGGTATTTAAGACGCTACGGTTTTGCTCTTACAATAAAAGTCACTATACGATTAGATTTACGTAAAAAATATTAGCCCCCCCAACATTTTCAATGGATATCCACTTATGGTTATCACCCTCTCTATCGATCACCACTCGCTCAACCGTGATGGGACACCGTTTACCATCGCGATACGCAGCGCCGGCCGCCATTGAACGTCAACGGACCACTCCGTCACTCTGCGTGAGAGTAACAGAAAACAGTACACTTTTAAATTTATATCGTGATCGGTTGTTTTCTATAAACGATCAAGGCTGGGTAAGTTAAAGATTTTTTTAACTCGTTAAGTTAGGTTAATCTAAAAAATAGTAAATTAAGTTAAGTAAAAGTTAACCAATATATTTTTTGAACTTCGTTAAGTTATAAATTAATGGATAAAAAAATTGACTTCGTTAAAAAAAATAATGTACAGTTAGTAACATATTAAGCATTTATATACAATAACAATACTAAATGGCTAAATAATAATCATCAGTATCATATTTCAATTAGTGGGAACTGTTTACCTGTTGGCATATTGCAAAAAAATTCTATATTAACATTACGATTAAAACAGTCACTAATAAGACACTATACTATAACACGTTCGAAGTGTTATACATATTTCTCAACACACTTTTTCATCAGTAATAAAAATAGTATTTCTACGATTACAAAGTAATTTATTATATTTATGTATGACAAACCAAAAATTATTTTCCCACAGTAATAATTGTAAATGTTATGGTTTTAGAAATTCCCTGTATAGTTTCGGACATTGATATGAGGTCTTTATCGAATATCGATTACCTATATATTATAATAATATTTCTCAGATAAATAACATTTTTGAAAAATTAGTTTATATTAAAGTTTAACTTAATTTTTTATCTCTATATAAAATGAACTTGAAGTTAACACGTCATATATATTACGGGCAAAATGGAATACCGGACAATGAGTACATCTTCAGGTCAGTATGATTCTGTCCGGATAATGTGAACCACGATTTTTTTTTTATTAAACAACTAACATTATAAATTATAATTTTATTGTTACATATTGGCTAGATATAATAATTTGTAGTATTGTTTTTTTTTTAATAATTTTAAAATTTTTATCTATTTATAATAATTTTTTTAAAAAAGAATGATTATTAATTTTATTACCATATTACGAATATGTAAAATAAGCTATGAAACTGAACAATGTTTATTAATTGTAGTCATATATTGTAATATTAAGAATATTTTGATGGAATAACAAAGCCGAGATGCTATTACTTTTATCATTCCGATATGGGAAAATCATGATTCTTAAATAAGCAGTACGATAGGTAAGAAAAATAAGTTTATATACCGTGTTTCAATAATAACAATTATTGTTTTAAAATATTCTTAATATGAATATGTATATGGTAATAAAATGAATAATCATTGTTTTTAAAAAAAATATTACAAATAAGTAAAAATTTTAAAATTATAAAAAAAAAAACAATGCTATAAATTAGCCAACAGGTAATACAATTATAATTTATAATGAAAATAAAAAATAGTATTAGTTGGTGAGTAAAAAAAAATCGTGGTTCACATTTCCCGGGCAGGATCACATTGACCGGACAATGTACACATTGACTGGGAAATTTATACATTGCGCAGTATTCCACATTGCCCGTAACATATACATAAACGTTATACATACATTTATCTTAATACCAATATGTAATAATTAATTACTAAAATTTACCCAAGGTATTCGCTTAAAATACGTTTTCCTGACAAATTTAAAATATTTTACAATGCACCCAATTTCTCGCACAAAAATTAAATTACTTTGGTTATATTAATATTCAATAAAATGAATTTAGTATTTTTCCCATATGACAATTACTTTGATAATCAAAGATGACTGTTGCTTAATCCTGCTTTGCCCACCAAGGGCACAGATTTATATTATATTTATAATCAATTTATTATTATTAATTATTATTATTTAGTAAATTCTTTCCTATAAAAAGGGATCCGAATACTTCCACGATTTCTCAACCAGTTGTAAGAGGCAACTTTATGAGGTTGCATCAGGTTGACAGCGGGTGTAAACATTTGTCCCATCGCGGATGTATGCGGGGGCGACAGATGAGGGGAATTATCATAAATAAAGGTAGACGATACCTATATAATGCAGCGTGTAATACCAGCCAGACTGCCTGTGTGATAGCTGTTTCATCAGATTTATGTTCAGGTCTACGTTAACAGGCAGAAGTAGAAAATTAGCAGAAGCATTGAAGAGAAGAATAGTTAATATTTATTGTGTTTAGGAAACTAAGTGGAAAGGAAAAAAGCAAAATAAACAGGTGAGGGCTAGGCAATAATATATTTAGGTAGGACTAGTATTAAAAATTTGGCTGGAAAAATATTGGATGAGGAAGATAAAGCGATATAATTATCACGGTAAAATTGGTATTTGAGGAAAGTATACTAAACATTTTAAGTGTGTATGCGCCACATGTGGGATGTGAAGAAAAAGAAAATTAAGAGTTTTGGTGAGAGATGGATGGAGTGAGGCAAAGAATAACAGAAAATGAAGTTATTGTGATTAGTGGTAATATGAATGAAAATGTGGCAGTGAGAGAGTAGAGTATGAAAGAATGCATGGAGGGTATGGATTTGACGATAGAAATGAGGCTGGAAAAAAGTTTTGGATTTTGCATCATCGTATGAGCTTGGAATAATTTATACATACCTTTAGAAAAAAAAGAGTATTATATAACACATAAGAGTGGAGGAAATAGATCGCATATTGGTATAATAACAGAAGATAAAATATATAACAGAAGAGTTTAACGTAGGAGTGGTGTGCATCAGGAATCGGCTTTTATTTGTTCTCTGTGATAATGGATGAAGTTACAAAAGAAATACAGGGCGAGATATCATTGTGTATGATGTTTGCCGATAATATAGTTTTGATAGGAGAAAATCTAAAAGAAGTAAATAATAGGTTGGATAAATGGAAATTAGCCCTTGAAGGAAAGGGATTGGGAATTAGTATAAATAAAACAGAGTATATAGAGTATGACTTTGGAGGAAGATACCAAGAAGTTGAAAGTATGAGGAAACTAATGGCAATAAGCGGCGATGTGATAGGTGAAGTCAAAAACTTGAAATGTTTAGGATCATTTGTGCAAAAGGACGGGAGCTTTGGTATGGATGTATAACATATGATTAAGTGTGGTTGAATGAAATGAAGAGAAGCATCAGGCGTTTTACGTAATAAGGGAATTCCAATGACGCTGAAAGGTAAATTGTACAGGAATGTAGTGAGACCAACTAGGTATACTATATGGTTCGGAGTGCTGGGCGGTTGACAGGAGATTATAATAGAGTATGAGTGTTGTGGAAATGCGAATGCTTAGACGAATGAGTGGAGTGATAAAAGAAGATAGAACAAGGAACAAACTTTCCGAATAAAAAATTTACGTACAACATAAATATAACAAAATATTCGCTTATATGGAAAAAAAGTTGAATATGCGAAATATGCAAAATAAAAATGATGACTTTAAACTTCCGATACTATGAAACAAATGTCTATATTACTTAGTTATGCGTTGAATGATAATCGTAAAATATATAAAATATGTCCCTAGCCCTATTCGTCATACTAATACATTTAATGCTATAATTTTACTTAATATCTTCCCGTTACTTATAATCAGTAACACATAACATTTTATAAAATTGTCAAAGTATTATCTTAATCTCTTGCGTAATAGTTCCTTTCATTTAACGCTGGAACTTAATATGTTTTAATCATTTACATAATAAAATTACTACTTGGCAGTTTAATTATTTATGTTTTTCCCTGGTATCAATACTGATAGATTATCAGAGCATAATACTAATACATACATAATAATATCATATTAATATGATATTTTATGTTCTCAATCACTAAGTTTTATAACAGTGTTAAAGTATTATCTTAATCTCTTGGATTATATTTTATTTAGTTTACCGTAAGAAAATAGTAAGCAATAATTAGTTACATATTTATATTGTTATTCGACAATTTCACTGTTTTGTTTTTTTCCTGATAGTAGTGCTGATAACATTTTATATTCTAAAAAAAAAAAATAACGGCCAAACGTGTTAATTTTTTCATAGAATTTGAACGTAAACGTGTTAACTTTTACAAAAAGTGAATATTAACGATAAACATAAAAGAGTTACTCTTTTACACAATTAACGTGAACGCGAACGAGTTCAATTTTTAAATGAACATTCCGAACACTGTTCTCTCCCAACAAACTTATACTGACTTTATCAGTCGTCTTAGACAGCATTTTTGGTCTTATAACCAGCAGTTGGTTATCCAGAATGTATTCTCTCGATCACACTAATAAAGAGACCCTTCTACTCTCCAAAAAATATGCTATCAAGTGAATCAACAAGACCAAATACCTATTTAAATCCTCTGGTTGAACCGAATGTACAAATTTTTGAAATCATATCTCAATTTTCAGACTTTATTGTAAGCCTTCCCCGAATTATGGGTATTAAAACGCTAAATGAACTAATGGACCTTATGCAAAATATAAATCTAAATATAATTAAATCAAACAAAATATTAATTTTAATAGGTCAAGTTATTATCTGATGAACATAACCAAAATACTACTGCTTCCACGATCCAGTGAAACGGTCTCCGACTAGAATCTTGAGAGCAGGTTATTTATTTCAAGTTATATATTGATTATTAGTTTTTTTTTTTTTAATTAGTTTGTTGAAATAATAATTAGCCGTAATAAATATACAAATTAAATTTATACGTTCAACTATAGGTCCGAAAATAATAAAATATTTATTTTATTATTAATTATTAATATTAGTAAATTTATTTTAAACGAGAAACTATCTAAAACAATAATTTCACGTAAAAAAAAGGTAAATGAAATAATTTAAAAAAGAACCGGATGGGCCTCGCTCTGCTGTACAGTTGGGGGTGGAGTGCACCTCGTTTATAGGATAGGTCATTATTACAATGGATTTGTTAATTTGAATGCAATGATAGATATCATTGTATAGGAATAACGATTCTGAACGGAGTTAATATGTTTGTCTAGAATATAATACATTGTTATTTATAAATATTGTAAAAAGTCTATTTTATTTTGAAACGATAAATATATTTTTCAATTAGGATGGGTTGGCAGTTGCATACAGCGACATAGTTTGTCAGTTTAGAATATAATACATAATATTATATTTTACATGTAATTTTATGTCAATATTCGCTGTCCAAATGCTTATAAAAAAAAATTGTGCCTATGGATTTTAATAATTTTTGAATGACAATAAGAACTACTTCTATGGAATCTTCTATTAAATTTTCAAGTATTTTGTAGTAGCCAAATTGTTTTTATCACCGATTATAAAAAAAAAAAAATGTAAAAAAATCGAATATTTTAAATGCCTATAAGTGGCTTAAAAATCAATATAATATTGTGAAAAAAATATGACATAAAGGAAATGCCAATCTTAACAGTTGGTAAAAATTTCAAAAATCTGCGACTTATACTTTTTGAATTATAACAAATATTTAAAATCGTTTGACAATAAATCGCTATTTTATGCAATTTCGTAAATATTTAAATTTCAAACAGTCATAAAATTTTTTTTCTAAGTACGGTATAAATTTTTTTAAAGTTTTTGAAGAGTAGCTTATAGATAACCTAGTGTTAAAATTTTGAACCTTAAGTATGAACAGAAAAAATTGTATGAATTTTTATCTACAAAATAACTTGCAAATTTTCGCAATTTTTACATATTTCATATAAATTGGAACTTTGAGCACTTATAAAAAAAATTGTGACTTACGATTTTAGATTTTTTTTTATCAGTTAAGAAACAACTTATAAGAAACCTTGTATTAAATTTTCAAGATTTTCTGGCCGGCCAAAAAAATTTTATCGTTATTTTTAAAAAAATACCTAAAAAAATTAAAATTTCAATTGTCTATTAATAGCTCAATAAAAGTCAAAATACTTTGAAAATTTAACGGTGTATAGAGAACGCTAATCTAAACATTTGGTGAAAATTTCAAGTATTTACATCGATTAGTTTTTGAGTTATAGCAAAATAAAAAAATTTGATTTGTCGAAAACTGGTTTTGCGTAAAAACTCCCGTTTTTCCCTTATTTTTTAGGGTTTTTCCCATCGCATTTAAAAATATTGAAAACTTTTTACTTTTGACCCCCCAAAGTACAACTAGATCATCACTTTTCTTCCAGAAAAGTTGCTACATAAGCAAATCAAAGCATTTTTACTGCCAAAAAAGGTGTCGTCAGACACAAAAATAACAAAAAAAAATAATAAAATAAAAACACACATCATTGTAAAACCAATAGATTCATCACTCCGTCAGAATCTAAAATGTAATTGTAAAAACGTGATTTTGCGTAAAATTTCCCGTTTTTTTCGTGATTTTTTTATCGTTTTTTTTCGATTTTTTTTAAAAAGTATTGAAAATTTGGATTTTAGACTAATCAAAGAACCATCTACATTCACTTTTCTTTCAGAAAAGTTGCTACATAAGCAAATCGAAGCATTTTTACTGCAAAAAAAGGTGTCGTCAGACACAAAAAAAAAAATAAAAAAAAAAGAAAAACACACATCATTGTAAAACTAATAGATTCCATCAT
>JASXSY010003141.1:0-12642 GCA_034509805.1 Sipha maydis | reverse complement strand
TGTATGCTTTCCTCTATCCCATCGAGAACCTCATTTTCTCAGAATAAATATTAAAAATTAAAGGGTAAAATATTCATCCTAGTCAAACACCTCGTAGTATTTTGGCACTCTTTATTTTATCTTCATCAAGTCTCAATTATTGGTATGCTCTTTATGGACCACTTTTAAAAATAACTTTATAATATGACTCGTAAGACTTATAGTGTGGTATTCCTCATATTTATTAGATTCTATATAACCTACCACTAACTGAAAGTAAAATCAAGAAATTCTTTATTCGTTAATACAATTTTTATAACTCCACAGTTATACGGTATAATTAAATGTATGGTAGTCAATTTGATAAGAAAAATATATTTTTGAATTTTTCAAATTACCTGATAATTATTTACCCAGTTACTTAACCAATTTAAGGAAATTCTGAATATATGTTGATATTATTTTGGGATCATCGACTTACGAACCTTAAATTAACAGTACACACACAAACACACACACACACACACACACACACACACACACACATACTCGTATATATAAATACAATAATAGATGAATAATGCAAAGAACGATTGGTGTGTATTAAAGTACAATATTACACACCAATCGGTCTTTAGAGGATGCTATATTCGCATGTGTTGTCTTTGTCTTATAAACGCGTAACATAGCAAACTGTACTCTCAGCAGATCACATTTATCTCTGTTATCTAGGCCTTCTCATTATTATTTTATTATATTTTAAATTTAAAGCGATTTATGAGTATTTTAAAATTTTAAATTGTTTGTACAACTTAAAATATTTATAACTAGCTTAAAAATTAAAATATAATAAAATGCCAATGAAAAACTCTAGATAATAATCTTACCTTTAAATTTTACAAGGGAACAATTCACTTTAATTTTTAAGCTACAGAGATAAACTTGATCGCCTGAGAGTACAATTTGCTATGTTACGCGTTTGTAAGACGAAGACCACATATACGGGTGTAGCGTACTCTTAAGTACAATTATTAATTATTATTATTAAGTACAATATTACATAATAATAATAATTAATAATTGTACTTAAGAGTACGCTACACCCGTATATGTGGTCTTCGTCTTACAAACGCGTAACATAGCAAATTGTACTCTCAAAGTACAATATTACATATGTGTATAATAATAACTAAGCACATGTTATATACTAATATACTATGTGAGTATTATTCACTCGTCGTCGATTATATTGTATACTATAAACGCGATAATTACGACTTTTGGCGCACAAACATCTACTAAATATTAGGTATATTTTGTAAGACATCCGCGTTAGGGTCAAAGATCCGCAACAGTTATGCGCACGATCATCATCGACTATAATGGATCCCGATAATATTGTGTTAACCGTAAGTATGTAAGTACCATAAGCATCGGCCGACCGCGCACGTCTTCTACGGGTGTGATGAATATTCATTAGGTATTCCTTATACACTTATAAGTGTACACACGGTAACTGCACACCGCAATCGTTCGACACGCGTTTATCTCGTCTCGCGCGAGTTAATAATAACGAGTACGGTTCGCAGCCATCGTGAGAATAACAAACCGCAGGATAAAAGTGCGCTCGCGGAGAGCCGCCGGTAAACGTATTCTAAAACTGTATTCTTCGGCGTGCGGTTTTTCGAGATATTATGTTGTCGTGTCAAAACAAAACGACTTGACAATGAAGAAATTACACGGACGGCCGGGAATTTCACATACTGTTCGATAAATCATTAATCTTCTGTACTCGGCGCGCGAGGACGTTAATTTTTATTTATTTTTTTTTCCACGCACCGCACCGGACCCACAATGTTATTTCTGTACACGTGTACAGATACACACCCGTTTCGCCCGGAAGGCCATTCGGTCGTCTGTTACACGTGTAAAAGAAATCGGTTTGCGCTCGGCGACATCCATCGTTCGGCGAACACGTTCGTGGTTCGGACATTTTTTCTGCGATTCGCATTGTATACATTTTTATGGACTTCTAAGGGTTATTGAATCGTCTAAAGAGTGTTTTACAAATAGATAATAATATCGAGTGGGATTTTATTTTTTCGAATTAATAGCGTTAAATAAATGTATTTAGTCGTCACGAGTAAAATTTATTTTTATTCTTTCTATGGTTTTACGCAAGCGCATGATGCACTGACCGAAACAGCGTATCAACGTTGATCGGAAACGAATCAAAGTGATTGACAAAAGAAACAAAACACGGACACATGCTGGAACTTTATACAAACGTTTATACATACGGGTATTTATTGTAATCAAGCAGAACTCGATGGAATTGTTAAAAAAAAAAAGAGTTAAAAAAAAATAAACAAGTACGCGTAGCATCCAATTGCATGCACGTAAGGCCGGTTCAAAGGTAAAACGTGTGTTTCACGCTTGTCGAATAATGCAAACACACGCACAGAAAGGCGCATGGCAGTCGTTTACGGACGCTACCCGTGGTTATAATAATAAGGGTCCGAAACCGTTTAGACGAGGTGGGGAATTAGGATGTATTTGGGACGTCGAACTGTCTGTCGAACAGTTTTACGTTAACCTGCTCGGAACAAGACTGGTATTGTACTCTTCGCTGCGCAGTGCATCGTGTTTCGGGTAAGTGAATTATATTTTCGTTTATTATTCGGCAGACCGATATAATAGTGCCACGCTGCAAACAAACGAGTTCGCGCGCGTCTTGTAGACGAAACGTAGGTGTGTTTTTGCCCCCGATTCCAGACGAAATGTGCCACATGGCGTTTTTTTTTTTTTTTTTGTGTGTTCTAAGACAGTCACCGTGTTCGGATATGATGCACACGTGGAGATGAGCAACGGAGACGAATGCGTGTACAACAACAGAAACAATAATAATAATAATAATAATAATAATAATCGTGCGTCAATTGTGTTCGATCGGCTCAAGATGATCGGCCGCGTCGTCTCGTACGTTCACGCGGACCGCAGAATCGGTTAGTCAACAGTGGTTGTATAGTCATAGTGTGTGCGCAATACGACTGCTATTTATGAACGCAGTGCCGTCGAACAGAGATCGGTCCAGAGCAACGGGTCGGCCTGTGAAATATCGCAGTACTCCATCCGAATGCTTGTGGGACCCACTTGAAAGAAACCGTCCGGCGCCCCCTTCGTCCGTTTGTTTATATATCGTTACTGTCGTTGTGTTCAAAAACGTACATCACACACATCGGAGACGATCGCGTCCACGATGTCTGCAGCGCGAATGAGTAATGTAAGTGCGAGGTCACAAGTTGATTTCATCAAAACGATTCAGTACGAGTGGCGATCGCGTTCCGGTGCAATTTACATTTATATTTCTCTCGTCCGCGTACAGGGTGGGACACTTCGTTATCCGCGTTCTTATGGCTCGTTCGCGTCGGCAACGGCAAAAACCGACCGGGTGTACCATCCACCCGGTACATATTACTACGCGTCCGAGTGCGCTACGGTTTACACGCGGCCACTTACGATGCGACCGCTGACTCGAGTTCGTTCATTTGTTTGCCCCTCTCAACCTATTTGTGAACCGCAGCCGGTCGGTCGTGGCGTAAAGAATTTTCGACGTACGCGTAAAATAATACGTGTGCATGTACGCACGCGCGCGAGCCTATGTGTGCGAGTGTGTAATGTTTTTTATGCACGGTCGACCCGGAGCAAAAAAAAACCCCGAACAAACGATCCGAAAATGTCGAAACGAGAAGAAAAAATAAGAATTTCTCGAGTGTATTTTTCAAAGAATTCGCCAGATGTGGAAAACGATAGACGTTTGTGGTTAAAAAAAAAAAAAAAAGCAAAAAAAAAATACTCGAAACGCGTCTCTCCCATTGTACAGTTATAATAGGAGCGCGCAGACTTTTTGACCCATCTGCAGCAACGCAGTCGACCGGTAAATTCTGTCATACGCATACGATATATTTATATTTTATTGTTTTGTATCGCTTCCCTTATCCTTTTGAAATTATTTACGTATGTAGCCGTAGGTGTAATGCCACAACCAGAACAACTCGACGGCATCAGTGTTGTTTTGTTTTCGCACCAGAAGAAAAACGCGAGACGATTTCACGTGTTACTTCGTTTCGGGTTTTACGTGCACTCGGACGCGATTGAATTATTATCTCGCGCGCCCGACAGAACGGCGAGCTTACAAGAACCTAAAATATCTCGGTTCGGATACGTCGCGACGCCGGCAATAATGCATTCGAGTGTGCACGTTGTGTGTACATTGCAATGTATTATAATATATCGACTTCGAGAGCCGTGTCCGACACCGTTCGTACAGCAGACATTGTTTGGGAGCCGTTCCGAAAATCACGAGCACGGACGGATGCGTCGATAATTGAATAGCAGGCGTAAGTCGTCACGCGTGCTTCCACGGGGCACATGACAATTTCTGAAATCGCGGAGGGCAGACGCACCTCGACCTCTCTAGTGCCAGAACGATGCCACCGGGGAAGGATCGGCAAACCTGTCCCTTGGCGGAAATCGGATGTCCGAAATTAAAACAGCAACACAACGACGGGGGGGTCCGCGTCGTGAACATAACAGCGCGTTCAATCGGTTTGTTCGACTGAAAACGTTACGAAAGGGTCCGCGTTATCGACTGTGCGACATTGTATATTGTATGCGATGCCGTCCGTACAGCCGGTAGCTGCGCGCGGCCGGGGGTCAGGTGGTCTGCGGAAACCGTACGAATGGTTTTTGGAAATATTCCGAAAAGAAAAACGCGACGAAACGTAATCATTCTACACGGTGCTATTATTGTTATTATTATTATTATTATTATTATTATTACCATTATACTCGTTTGCAGGGTCGGTATTTCTCTCGGAACTGAGCGGTGGCGGCGGTGACACATCACGGCGTCGTCGACACGGCGGTGTTAACCCGCATTCCTTCGTGATTTCTCACTCCCTCTCTTCCCCTCCCTCTTCTTTATCTGTCTCTCTCATTCGGATTCTTTCTCTTCGTGTCCGACTCTATACCTTTTCTCGAATTGTACATATATATATATATATATATATATATTGTAAATTGTACACACACACACCATTATTTCCATAACAATTTCAAACGATTTTCTACACTCACTCGCCGCTGACCTCTCTTATTATATTATTATGTGTACCATATTATAGTGACATAGTACGTACCTGTGTATAATAATAATAATAATAATAACGTGTTTTCGCCTAGCCAGCGTCCCCCCAAATCGTTCAGTCAAGCAACGTACGTGTATATTACATTATTGTCTTGCACGTTGCGTTGACACGGAATCTTGCGCACCGGTATTTCTTTTTTAAGTTATCCTATTTTATCTAACGTGAACGAATCCTTAGAGAGATTTACACGCATCGATAAAAGTCAATCGGATTATACCTATGTCAAAATAACAGAGTTAGAAAAAAAAAATACAAAATAATATGTGTGCGCGTGTGCGTATAAAATTACAATATTCAAGTTGAATAGCGAAGGATGGACGTAATTCGTCTTAGAGGTTCATTAATTAAATATTTAGCCATGTGGTTCATAAACCGTAACAGAGGAACGAGTTACGCGTTAGTGTACCTTTAAAGGTTTTTAAACATACAACAGTGATAAGAGTATACAAGTTTTTCTGTATATACATAGGTACACGGGTACATGTCTTGCACCTACACTATATGTACCTAATTATAGATATATACTAGGATTGTGATTAATAACAATTATTACGCTATAGGAATCTATGCACGTATACAGAGTGTTTGCCTTGAACGTGTAGATTCATAATGTTTTATTATGAACGATTTTTAGCAGCAGACATCATTGTCCTCAGGCGTTTTAATTTTCCTTATAGTCTAAATGCTTGGAGAACTCACTACAAATACATGTCGTTTTAACGTAAATGTTATTATGTATTTAACTTTTAGTACTTTTTTTTTTCATGTCGGTATAGCTCTTGTGATCGTATTTTTTTTTATCTAAACAACGTTTCTCTAAAATACAGAAATCTTTAACTGTTATCATTTATTATGAGAGGTCTCGCTCGGTATTTAAAAATTAAGCGTCAATGATATTCATTCGAAAATAGTAACAATTCGACGCATTTTTCGTAAACATAAAACTAAAATCAATCGAAACGAATAACTTTAGGTGTTGCGCACGATCATCGTTAATCACCAGAACACGCTTTTATGCCGATATCGTCCCGCAGGTTAGGGACATTATGCGTTTCGACGTCGGAATTCCGGTGAACATCCTGACGGCTGCGGCGATCGGCCTGTCGATCGTGTTCGACTCGTCGGCGGCCGTGCGGGCAGCGTCGCCGTCCAAGAAAGCCGAGTCGTTCAGCGTGTGGTTCCACGCGGAGCCCAGCCCACCCCGCAAGAAGGACATGAAGGCCGTCAAGCTCAACAGGCTCATCGGGTCGGATTACAACGAAATGTGGATGAGCAAAACGCCAATAATAGCGGTAAATATTCGCATACATCATTATTCTCGCGGTGTTACGAGGTGGCGTAAAACCTGCACCATCGACCACCGCGATGGTCGTTAAACATTACATTTCGAACAGACATATAAAGAGTATCGTCGAAGTTGAAAATATTATTCCCATGATGCCCACGCCCACGTCCGGCAGTCTGCAGTTAAAACGGCATAAACACGATAATATAATGTGATTGCTATCGCGCGCGCGTCACAACGTCATCGTTGCGCTGTATCGATTCCGTAATAATAATAATCAAAATCGGTTTTTTTTTTTAATTTTATTTTTTTTTCTCGATCGCTATAACGCGTCTCCATTAAATATAAAAAAAAAACGAACTGTTCGTCTACGGCGGCGGGAATAATCATTATTTTAGAATATGTTCCATGATCTCGTGTCGTGTACACAGAAAATAATATACAAACCTATACCGTATGGTAGTACACATTATATATAACACAGTGTGTACGTACAATGCACATGTCATATATTATGAGTGTGTACGTTTGTGTATTTATTGTCGCGCACAATGACTCAAAGAATTTCGATAAACTCCAAAAGATCCGTTACGGCTGCTGCAGGTTTCATTGAATTTTACTTTTTCAGCATGCAGGTACACATTTTCACTAAGAAACGCTAGTTCTTACTCTATCCTTCGTCCTGCCCCAGAATACATTATATATACATATATATATATATTTGTGTGTGTGTGGCTTGGTGAAAGAAAGACCAATGTAAAATTATGACAATGTTCAGAAATAAAAACCTTTAAATTGGCCAATTTTCAAAGTACACATAACATTCTTAAATTGAATGTAAGAACTCAAAAAATAATGTTACTTAATTAAATTGAGGTTTTTTTTCACTCATTTCGTGTTTAACTATAATGCATTAAGCTACAATATATATATATATATATATATATATATATATATATATATATATATAGGTGTAATACCCATTAAACTATTTTCGTCAAACATCTCACCAAGACTATATGTTCCAGTTTTACATTAAGTAACGTACATAATACGTACTGTCAGTACAAGAGGGCCGTATATCTAAAAAGGTAAATTGTTCAGGAGAGCGTTTTTAAGATTCAATAACTTATAATACTGGTTCAGTACAATACGTTTATTTCATTAATAGTAAATTTAATAATATAGTAACAAATATCACACCACTCTATGAAAATAGAGAAAAAAATACGAATTCAAAGATACCAAAACATAAAAATTTAAAAATTTCGATATACGGCCCTCTTGTACTGATGACGGTACATATTATGTAGAAATGTAAATGAGTAATAGATTATTGACGAATATTTGTCGAATATCGTAAGTTTTGTTATAAACTATAAATTATCGCCGTATGCGTGTGGATCATAAAGCATTTGATGTATTGTCGACATATGCCCCACCACTTCCTTTGTCAAATGCTGATGTAATAACTATGTGCACCTGCCCTGCATTCGTTCACAGTACCTGCCTGGAATGAATGAATTTTCTTTCGGTCCGTACTTAAAAACAAGTGTAATATTTTATAAATTATTAGCAATTTAAATTTAAATGTGTATACAATTATTTATTTATTACAAAAATTGATGTCTTATTTTATTTCTGTACTAACAAACCAAATAAGTAGAGGTATCTAGCGTGGGGAGTGCCCACGTGAACACAACTCTGATATTTCAACGTACCGTAAACGTAAAATAATACATCCGTTTTAGCTTCTTGTCGAAGATCAAAAGATATTGATTTTATGTCTGGTTTTATTGTTTCATTTAACGTATGTGTCCGGACACTTTCCATAGATAATATCTTAACGATTTCGTCTGATTTTTATGGTTCGATTTGTTGCGTGCGTACACCGTTCGTAAACATTGGTCGTGGTTACCTATACAAGAATTTATATTGAAATTTCACACTACGAGTAATGAAACGAATCACAAAAATTATTACAAATTATTTCCAAAGAATAAGATGATATTTAAGCTATTATTCGGTACAGTGGCGCACACGTTATGGGTCAAGGGGGTTAATTGACCCCCTAAAAGAATTAGGCGGTGGGTGGTGGTTGGCCGTTATTAAAGCCTAGCCTTACAGGGTGATGGTGAATATTATAGCTAGGATTTTGTAGATGTCTTACATTTATAACCTACGTCCTACACTCTACAGTCTACAGCATAAAAGCATATGCATATGGTTCAACAATTTAGTAGTAAATTAGTACGTCGAAAACATCAGTATGTCGATGCAGACAATTGTTGTCGGTCGGTTACAATGTATTAGGAAAACAGTAAGGAACACAGATAAGCTGGTTGGTTTCTAGAAATTCGCTCAACGACCGCGATTGCTTATGCCCGCATGATAATATGATTTAATAATAATACCAAATATAGAGTCCTTTGTTTCCCCACTGCCAACAATATTTTATACAAATTACAAAATGTTACAAAAATAAAAGAAAAATTAAATAATCAAATAATCTATTGTGGTTTTTTTTTTTTTTTTTGACATGTTATAGTTTTGTCTTGTGTACGCTAGTTTAGGATTTTGATCTAAGTGTTTAGGAATATAATTTGATTTGACATAAAGTTTCCTTATTTTATAGTTACAAACTTAAATATGTAATTAAAACAGTTATATATACAAAAAATGTATGTAATAGTTGTAGTCATTATTATATAAAAATAGTTTTTTGAATAAAAAAAATTTAAATTATTAAACTTCAATGATTTTTTTTTTTTGGGAGAGGGGGGCTAAAATCTCAATTGCCCAGAGGGTCTATATTGGTGGTACTTTGCTAATGGTTGGTGGGTGGGTGGTCATCACTGTTAATGTTCGACCCATGTTAGTAAGATTGAGTGTGCGCCACTGATTCGGTACACATATTCACGTATACATACGATTGGTAGAGTTTACGTAGCCGACGACCGTTAAGTGCAGGATGTATAAATTCTATTTTTACGTACACGATTTCGTATCCGAACCTCCCAAAAATAATCGTATCAAATTCATTAAACGATTGTAATATATACACATTGTTATCGTTGACGAGTATGGAAAAAGAGTTACTTAATGGGTGATTATTGTTATTATTATTTTTTTTACATTTATTACAATGCGCAGGCAGCGGAAAACGAGACGAGCGCATTCAACGACAGGTCGAAGATGACAAGACCAGACAACCTTGAACTTCCGGAACAACTTCCTGTGCAATACCAAGAGATGATGCGCACGTGGTTGGTGAACAGAGGCTTGTGTCCAGTCGAATACGTGTGGATCGACCTGGGAAAGTCGTTTTGGCCAAGATGGATAAAAAAGGGTAGATGTGGTCGATCTGAAATGATGAGTTGCAGTTGGCCGCCCGGCATGTCGTGTATGCCCTCGTCCATCAGAGTCCTCAACCTTTTGCGATGGCACTGTTGGTAAGTAACCACCATGAACGCAGTACGAAATACATATTTTTCATTTTTTTATTGACATTTAAATGTGAGTAAAATAATAATGATTATATCTAAGTATTATACTGCAATAGAATTATATCATACTGTTAGAAGTAATGATAGATATAGCGGAAATTGATATCCGACAGTTTCCTGACGTTTGAAAATCGTAAATTCTCGTGGGACCGTACACCCATCTACGTAATAACAACGAATGCGTAGTAACTTATAACCACAACTCGTTCACATCATCGAGCCGATGTTTTTTTTCTCGATCCTTTTACAAAACATTTTACACGTTAGTGATTTCCAGCAGGTGAACTGATCTCATTGTTATCATTAAGAACCGCACGTTGTTTTCAGGTTGAAAAACAGAAAAAATAAAAGAAAACAACAGGGTAAGAAAACGATGGAATCAGCGGTTGACGGAAAGACAACGGGACGTGCAAAGAGAGATGGGAGATCGGGCAATAGAAAACAAAAGAAAAAGGATAACAAGTTCAGATGTCTCTGGATTAAAGTACCGTATCCGGTGACTGAGGACTGTACGTGCTCGTGTAGAAAATTCGACGAATAGTCTTAACAGCATATACACACACACACACACACACACACACACACACACACACACACACACACACACACACACACACACATACACACACACACACACATATATATATATATATATAAATACATAGGTACCTCGAAAACACGTCATCATACCCATACAAGTAGAATGAATCGTTCGTTGTTGTGTTCTTGAATAAATCTGTACATTAAAATTATGCTTAATATAGTATTGGCATTATTAATCTATTATCAGTATTGTACGTATTGGTATTGGCAACATTATTCTTATAATTAAATGAAACGCATTACGTTTATTTTTATTTGTTTCTTGTAAATACGTTTCCTCAACGAATCTAAACTGTCCGCATGAATATTACTCGTATTATTACGTCATTTTGAAAAATATCTGAATATTGTATGCCATCGGTGGTCTAATCCTATCACGAACTATAACGTCTTTTCGTTCCCTTATATTGTTCGCCCGTCGAAATCGAATGCGTTATATCGTGGCGTGGGCACACAATGGGGGGATGTGTACTCATGCCGCGATTTGTAACGATAGGTTCGTTAAAAACAATTATTAAAAAAAAAAAAAAAAAATGTAAAAAAAATACACGTGCCTCCAGGTTTCAGAACTGAGGTCAGTTAACTAGGTAAGTTCGGGCAGGATCATTTTCCTCCAAAAACGAGATACCGTTTTCTTCCACAGTCCATTTTCCTCAAAAAAAAAAAAAAAATAATTCTTGACCATTTTCCTCCACTTTCCATTTTCCTCCAAAAAACAAAATAATAAAATCGTCATTCGTTGTCAAATGATAAATTAGAAATAAAAGAACATAATTAAATAAATATAATAAAAAATATATTATATTACATTAAGACTATAATTATAATATAATAATACATCGTACGCGCCGAACTTGGCGGTTGGCTAAAAAGAGAATGAATATAACAATATAAATATGCATCAATCAATAAATAAAGTAATAATAAAAAATTAGATAAAAATAAGTGTTAACGCAAATCAATACAGTTAATAATATTATATTTTTTTATAATTATAAAACATTTCAGTAACAAATGAATACCTGTTTAAAGAAAATAAAAATTAGATATAATATGAATAATTATTTTACTTTTTGTAATTACATACCTAGAAATTTCTCCGTTCTGCAATTTAATAATTGCATTGTCGTTTGCTTCACGACGATTGTTTGCTCGGTAATCAATTGATTTTTTTGGAGCATGAATACTTCTTATTTTACAATAAATATTAGTTTGAATTTGCTTCGTGATATTGAGCCACATAAATATATTTGGTTTTTTTTTGTAAAAATTTTCTTTAACTAGCGTTTTTCCCTAGCCGATAAGAACGCGACCAGAATTTAATCAACAGATACGCGCGAAATGTGATCTTACAACACTGACTAAAATATTGGAGGATAATAGACATAATTTTAGTCAAAAATAATGTGGAGGAAAATGGAAACCAACCTTTTTTTTTTTTTGAGAAAAATAGACAGTGGAGAAAAACGGTATCTCGTTTTTGGAGGAAAATAGCTACGGCCGTAAGTTCATCGGAAATTAACAATTCTCGACCGTCCGTACAACTTCGCTCATCAACATAAGTACAATTTTGTGTACATGCCGGCTGATGTCATGTGCCCTTACAGCGGTGTTGCTACGCGAAGTGAAAGAATTTTTTCATTTTTTTTTCCGCCCCTACAATAAAAATTACACTCCGTCACTGCAGCAGAGTTGCGACCAGAGGCGTCACGCACGTTGTGTTCAAAGCTATCATTGTTATTTGAAAACAGGCTGCAGTCGTGTCTCATGTCGTAGGCTGCGTCTTATAGCAGGGGTGGTCAGCAGGTCGAGTCGATCGTGATTCTCTTTCATTGTTTTTCTAATTCTATCTAAAAACTGTTAAAATATTTTCATTTCTCTGTTCAACTAGTACATATATATATAAAGATTAAAACTATAACACAATCAATGAAGAATACATATGGTAATAGTATGCAGTAATAAATAACTGTGAAAATCAAAATTATACATTTTGTAACCACGGCCCGACCTCTTTTTTGAAAAATATGGCTGGTAGTTCAAAATGTGGCTGGTACGT
>JASXSY010003139.1:0-57072 GCA_034509805.1 Sipha maydis | reverse complement strand
GATACTCGATTTTGTATAAGTCTATGTTGTTGGTGGCTTTTTTGTGGTCGACGAAGAAGAGAGGTAGAGGTGATTTATCGGAAGAGCGCTTAATGTTATGAATGTGGGTAACCTGGTGTCCCAATTCCGAAAGAGCGGTAATTATATCTTTAGTAGTGGTAGAGTGGTGGAGATTGCGAATCACCACACGTAATGGGCGCTTATCATAACATTGGTATATATGAAAACTCATATGGGTCTCAATTAGATATTTAATGAGTAGTCTGTAATACTCAAAGAAATGAGTATGGATGATCAGGTACGAAGGAGTGGTTTTACAGATAAACTCGGTTGTATTGATCATTTTCATTAAGTTTGAGGTGAAACTGGAAAAACACTCACGCCTTTAATATAAACTGCAGGTGGTTTTGGTGGTATTTTTCGATCATGAGTTTGAGTCTTGTTTGGTTATGTGTTGTCGTTTGAGTCGTTTAGTTTGGTGAGAACTGAGTACCCGTTAGGAGTTATAAATATTTTTGATTTCTTATCCACAGGCTTGGGTGAAAGCGAAGAGGACGATAAATTTATTTTGCGTGGAGCTGAATTAAATTGACTTGTGCCACGATTATTAGACGGTTGAGCCGCCATATTACGTAAATGTAACGGCAAAATATAATAATAAAATATTGGCGTATGAAAAACAGATAACGGAGCGAGCGTAATGACCGTGCGTTCATGGTGAACGTTATCGCCGGACAGAGATTGAAAGATTAAAAACATATTATTTCAATATATTTCTAATATTATTTAATAAATGTCAAATTATAGTAAAACAATGTTATGTTTATGAAAATTAGTTCTTAATTTTAGGTAGGTTTGCCTCGGGGCGCAAAATATCTTAATCCGGCTCTGGTATCAAGCTTTTCTTTGCATTTCTTTTCGAACAGTTTTCTTATTTCTGGTTGCTTTAGTTGACACAAATTCCAATCATGTCCTTTATTTTTTGGTCGTTCTAACTTCTTAAATTTCAATACGGATTTGATCATTACCAGGTTGTGGTCACTGTCAATATCAGCTCCTGGGTAAGATTTGCTCGATTTGATCTGGTTTTTGTATCTATTCCTTACCAATATATAGTCTAATTGGTATATGTTAATATCACCTGGCATTTTAAACGTATAGCATCTTCTTTTATGATTCACGAATAAAGTATTAGTTATAATTAAATCATGTTGTCTACAGAATTCGACAAAACGATAACCTCTTTTTTTCCTTGTTCCGAGTCCATATTTACCAACTTCTCTGTCGTCTGTATTTTCACCTACAATCGCATTCCAATCTCTCATGATAATTAAATTTTCCTTACTATTTGTGAGGCTAATGAGCTCTTCTATCTTTTCGTAGATCTCTTCTACTTCTTCATCGTTCGCTTGTGTTATGGGCATATATACTTGTATTGTTGCGATGTCATTGGGAACAGATTTTAATTTGATCATTATCAATCTATCATCGTAAGCTATGTAACTTATTACACATTGTGCCCATTTTTTATTCAGAATAATGCCAAATCCATTTCTTGAGTGGAGGTTAGCCCTCGAAGAAAAGGGATTGAGAATTAGTAGAAATAAAACAGAGTATATAGAGTATGATTTTGGACAAAGAGACCAAGAAGTTGAAGGAATGAGGAGACAACTGACAATAGATGGTGATGTGATAGGTGAAGTTGAGAGCTTTAAATATTTAGGATCTTTTGTTCAAAAGGACGGGGGCTTTGACATAGATGTAAAAGATAGGATTAAGTACGGGTGGATGAAATGGAGAGAAGCATCAGGCATGTTATGCGATAAAAGAATTCCAATGAGGTTGAAAGGTAAATTTTATAAAAGTGTAGTGAGACCAACTATGCAGTATGGTTCAGAGTGTTGGGCGGTTAACAGGAGTATAGAACAAAGTATGAGTGTCGCGGAAATGAGAATGCTTAGATGTTTGAGTAGATTGACAAGAGAATATAGAATAAGGAACGAATAGGTGAGAGGTAGTGTTGGTGTAGCGCTAATTGTGGACAAGATGAGAAAAAATAGGCTGAGATGGTTTGGGCATGTGATGAGGCGAGAGGAAACGAATGCAGTAAGAGTAGTTATGAAGATGGACGTTGAAGGGAAAAGAGGAAGAGGAAGACCAAAAAAGAGATGGTTGGAGACTTTGGAGAATGACATGAGGGCTGTCGGTGTGTGCAGAGGAGATGTGATTGACGGAGTGAAGTGGAGGTGTAGGACAAGGGTGGCCGACCCCAAATAGTTGGGAGGAAGGCGAGGCAGAAGAAGAAGAAGAGAAGAAGATAGTATGCTAAGTAATTTTGTACGTAAAACAATTTGTTGTCTATTCAACTACAATAAATTGTAAATTTTTAATATATAATTTAATAATTTTTTTCATTCTTCGATGAGTCATGGTGCCCCTTAAATGAGTTCGCGGTGCCCTAAGGGCACCGCGATGCACAGTTTGGGAACCGCTGAGCTAGAGAAATATTTTCAAAATAATAAATTCAATTAAACCGAACGAGGTACTCGTAAGTCGTAAATCGTAAATTGTAATAGGTAACAACTAATTAGTAATTAATTTGTTTTTTTTAGGCTATGGCTATACGAAATAATAATATGAACGACTCATTAACTAAATGGTTATCATCAGTTAACCCTTCATGCCTACCAATACCTAATACCAGTACTACAACCACGATCGACGTCACAACTACAACCAAAATCCCTAATGTCACTACTACAACCAAAATCTCTAATTTCACAACTACTATTACTGCTAGTGATAATAAAACGATAATTTCAAGTAAACCTACCGTAAAAAATGATTCTGAAACATTTCAGCATATACACCGATACGTAAAACATTATATTAAATGCATTGCTTATAATAAATATCCCAATATCGTAAAAAAACATACAATAAAGTCACAAATACCAAAAATAACTCAAGATATCGGCGCTTTATTTAGACAAGAAGTAATAGATAACCATTTAACAAAACTGTATCATAAAATCAGTATAAAAATACGTCTTTCTATGTAGCCTAATTCTATTGTTCAACAATCTACTCAAATGGGTCGTTTTATTTTAAAGGCCAATGAAAAATTTGGTGATAAAATTGGTTCACTAATGATACATACGTATGGGGATGCTAAAAAACTAACTCTAAGAACTTATACATATCCTATGAGAGTAATTACTGGTCAAATGGCTTCTAACTTAACTTTTAATGAATTAAATGAAAATAACACGCATGATTTTCAATATTTGACTCCAGCGTCACATGAAGAATTTCTTCAGTGTATTGTAAAAAGTTATAAAAAAACATTTTTGGATAAATTAATTTCGGAAACAATATCTATGTCATTGCGTTGCGATAGATCGGTGGATCGTTCACAGATAAATAAAATGTATATAATACCTAAAACAGTGTCCTTAAAAGGAGTCGAAGAGCAGTATTTTTGGACGTAATTGAACAAAGAGGTACTGAGAGAATTTTGGACGCTATTGAAACACCTTGTATAAATAACGTAGGTCATGATGTTACTGAATATATTTTTAAAAATATATCATCGATTGTTACTGATGGTGTTGCAGTGAATATTGGTAGTAAAGGATTTTTATGGACATTGGTTGAAAATAAATGGAGAAATAATTCAAATAAAAGTAATGTACCATTAATTAAGATTTGGTGTGCTGTTCATCGGTCAAATCTTGCATAAAAATATGAAAGTTCTACCGTAGCAGAAGTATCTCATATCGTAAGCAAATTATCAGGAATTTCTGCTTTTTTCCACAACTCAACACTTCAAACTAGAGAAATACAGCAACTGTCTAAAGAAAATAATTTGCAGCTAATAAGGATACCAAAATTTTTTCAAGTGCGATGGAGAATTTTCTTTTACTTTAGTTAACTCAATATTAATTTCATGAAAGCTCTGGTTATATATATGCAAAATTCTGAAGAAAAAGAGTCCAACGGATTTTTATTGTTATTAACTAATAAGGACACTATTTTTTTTATTAGCATTTTTGGCAGATGTGTTGGCCATTTTTAGTCGTTATCAACAAACTATTCAAAGTGATAACGGTCTTCGATCTTGTTAAACATACTGAGTCAGTTGTAAACAAAATTAAATCATTGAGTTAAATTAATTTAGTTGGTGGTTGGGTAGATGTACTTGAAGATGAACTTAAAGGTACTGATGGAAAAGCTCTAAAAGATATAAAATTAATTGATTTTCAAGAAAAACGAAAAAACAGGCATAATTTGTATGAAAAATAAAAATAGATTTGTAAGTGCTATATGCTATGAAATAGTAGAAACTTTGGCTAATTTTTCGCAAGACCGCATAGATATTGATGAATATTTTGTCAGAACTATTAAACCTGTTGCCATAAGCGGAAATCCATTGAAAATGTTGGGGGGCTACGATTTTTTTCATAAACCAAAGCTGTGGGGGTCGATGCCCCCCACACCCTCTCATAAATGATCCTAAACAAATTTTGAATTTAATATAAGAAAATAAAACTACAAAATTGTTATGTTTGCAAGAATGTTTGGGGGGCTTGGTGGGATTTTGGGCAGTGGCGGTTTTGGTTGTATTTTTTTAGTGAGGCAACTTATGTATCCCCCCTCCCTCTTCATAACAAAAATTAAATTTCTTAATAATAAAGTGAGCTTTTAAATATTTGGTAGTCCTAAAAAGGATTATTTTAGTATGCCTAGTTTTGAAAAAGACTTTTTTATTATGCCTAGTCTTGAAAAAAACTTTCTTAGTATGCCTAGTCCTGAAACTATGAATTAAATAAAACAAATTAAATTATTATGTTTTGTATGTTAAATTTATACTCCTATCTTTTTGATTAGCATATATGTTTATAATATTATCATAAAATGATTCGGTTTCTTTGAGTTGATGAATCAAGGACTTTTCAATTGATAGTATAGCGAGAGATCTTAAACGAATTTGTGAAATATTATTTCGAGAATAGGTTTTAATTCTTTTGAGACAAGAGCAACTTCTTTCATTTGATACACTAGTTGCTGGTATGGTCAAAATAAGAATAAATAATTTATAAACTTCAGGTAAAATGTCTTTCAATGTATCTTGTTCAATAATTTTAACCATGTCATAAATATGTAATACATTTTGATATTTTACATCACTGTACAAAACCTCTAATTCAACTTTTAATTTATTTATATCATAAAATATATTAGAATAAGTTAATTTCAAATTATTTAAAGCATTTTCTGGAAATTTACAAGAATATTCTTTAAATTTAGTTACATCAGCTAACTGTAAGAAAAGTAATTTATTTGTGTCTTGAAATCTGGTATGTAATTGCATTAGAATATTATCAATTATTTCATAAAATAATATTTTAAAATTTGATTGATTGTTCGATTTATTTCTTGTAGCTTTTGGAAGTTTCGTAAGAGTAACCGCTTGATTAAATAATTTTAAAAATTCAGACTCATTTCTTTTTTTTATTTATAAGATCACGTGTTATATTTATTTTTCTCAAGCAAAATTCCATATAAAATGATTTATTCTGAAGAACGTTAAATAAATTGTCAGTATACATGAATATATTATTAAATATGAGTGATAAAAAAGCAAATTCAAAAGTTTTTAAATTTTTTAAATGACCTATAGCACCACAAATAGATTCAGACGAAGATGTTGGATCTTTACTAATAAAATCAAAAACATATATAAACCCTGACCACTCATTAACTACTGTATTTAAAATGTTTGAACGTGAAGACCATCTAGTTTGAACGAATTGAGGAATTCGTTTCCCTACAATATTATCTACAACATTAGTACGCGAGGTGGAGTTGTGAAAATAAGCAGCGAAACCAGTTATATTAGCAAAAAATATACATTTAGCATTCATATTACAACCATGTTGCAATACCAAATTTAATCTATGAGATAGACAGTGTGTATATAAAACATTAGGAGCAAGTTCTTTAACTCTAGCCTGTAAACCAGTTAAATGCCCGGACATTACACATGCCCCATCATAACATTGGCCAACTAATTTACTTTCCATATCAAACTCGTGTAAGACAGAACAAACCAAATTAAATAAGCCTTGTGCCGTGCGGTCTTCACTAACATTATGAAAACCCAAGAAACGTTCAACTAATTCAGATTTATCTGTAACATATCTAATAATAATTGAACACTGTGTTTTTTGGCTAGTATCTGTTGTATCATCAATTTGAATAGAATAAAATTTACATTGCTTAATTTCATTTTTTATTTGATTTATTAAGGAATCAGAAATACATGATATTAAATCATTTTGTATAGACTTGGACATACCTGAAAATGTGTTTTTTATACTTTTATAATGATTTTGAATTTCTTGAGAACACCTAACAATATGCATATCAAATAACTCTCTAAAATTCCCTTTATTTAATGAATCACTACTCTCATCATGACCACGAAATGCTAACTCTTGTTTTCCCAAAAATAAAACCAAATCAATTAAATGTTCCATAAATAAACGATTCAATCTCACATTCTCATTATAATTTTTTTTAAATTAATTACCATGTTCATTAACAATATCTACTATAGTAAAACGATTTCTTTCTAAATTTTTTAATCCTAAATGATTATGAATATGTTCTTTAGATGATTGATGTATTTGAATACTCCTAGACAATTTTTTTAAATCATAATAACCAATAGTATTCCAAACAGATTGAATTTTACCCAATAACAAACACGGCCAACAAAACAATTTCTGTAAATAATGACTTCCACATAACCAAGAGTGTTGTTGATATAAATTTGGATTGAACGATCTACAGAATACCTTACTTGATTTTTTGTCAGGAGTCAAAACTGACAAAGTCGGAATAGGCTTACCTACTCTCAGTAAATCGTTTTTATTATCCGACTTCCAACGTCGAAATGGCGTTTCCAACAACATGACAACTTCGTCTGTAACTGGATTCATGATGTTAAAACTCGAATAAAAAGCACGACACGCGTAGACAAATTTAAACGAAACAACACAAACGACGATTCGGATAAGAACAGAAACAGAAATATAATCTAATATTGAAATCGGTTTCATTAGGCGCTATGTCAATAACACGGGTATATGTCGTTTGTGATTATCTTATATCTATATTTTGTTGTTGATCGTGCCGCAGTCACGGCTGCGAGCTGACCATAGTATACCATATCTATTTTTAGCACTCAGAGGCGATGAAAAACGAGCCTCACGATGATCATTGCGCATGCGTAACTCTGCTTATTTAAACAGTCCCGTGCATTCGCGTACATACGCTTGTGTGTGTATTTAATGTACACAAGTATCAATTCAGAGCCGACGTTAAACGGTGCCTCACGACGTCATCGGAATATTGCCGCCGACTGAAATATGATGGTTTGTGTACGTAATAATTATTTCGCGCATTTCTTATCGGTTTATCGCTATTTTTAGTAATAAACACAGAATAAAATTATCTAATTATAAAAAAAAAAAATTATATTTCATATTATTTAACTTCACGAAGAAGAATTTTTTTTCAAATAAAATCATAAATACGTTAAAAATTATTAGCGAAATGTGTGCTATAGGTCAGCCAAGAACCATACTTTTAGAGTATTATTTCCTACAAAATGTTAGATGAGGCGCCGCCTCATTTGCCTCACACTCAAAACCACCACTGATTTGGGGGGCTTAAAAATCAATATTATATTTTGAAAAAAATATGACATAAAGGAAATACCAAACTTAACAGCTGGTAGAAATTTAAAAAATCTGCGACTTATACTTTTTGAATTATAACAAATATTTAAAATCATTCGAGAATAAATCATTATTTTATGCATTTTCGTAAATATTTAAATTTCAAACAGTCATAAAGTGTTTTCCTCTAGGTCCGGTAGAATTTTTTTAAAGATTTTTGAAGAGTAGCTTATAGATAACCTAGAGTTAAAATTTTGAACCTTAAGTATGAACAGAAAAAATTTAATGAATTTTTATCTACAAAATAACTTGAAAATTTTCGCAATTTTTACATATTTTGTATAAATTGGAACTTTGAGCACTTATAAAAAAAAATCGTGACTTACGATTTTAGATTTTTTTTTATCAGTTAAGGAACAACTTATAAGAAACCTTGTATTAAATTTTCAAGATTTTCTGGACGGCCAAAAAAATTTTATTGTAATTTTAAAAAAAAATACTTAAAAAAATTGAAAATTTCAATTGTCAATAAATAGCTCAATAAAGGTCAAAATACTTTGAAAATTGAACGGTGTATAGAGAACGCTAATCTTAACATTTGGTGAAAATTTCAAGTATTTACATCAATTAGTTTTTGAGTTATAGCAAAATAAAAAATTTGATTTTGTCGAAAACTGGTTTTGCGTAAAAACTCCCGTTTTTCCCTTATTTTTTTAGGGTTTTTCCCGTCGCATTTAAAAAATATTTTAGATTTTGAACGGAATGAAGAATGTATTGATTTTACAATGATGTGTGTTTTTTTTTTTTTTTTAGATTCTGAACGGAGTGAAGAATGTATTGATTTTACAATGATGTGTGTTTTTTTTTTTTTTTTTTTTTTTTTGTGTCTGTCGACACGTTTTGGGGCAGTAAAAATGCTTCGATTGCCTTATGTAGCAACTTTTCTGAAAGGAAAGTGAATCTATTTGGTACTTTGGGGGGTCAAAAGTAAAAAAATTTCAATATTTTTTAAATGCGACGGGAAAAACCCTAAAAAATTTTGGGAAAAACGGGAGTTTTTACGCAAAACCAGTTTTCGACAAAATCAAATTTTTTATTTTGCTATAACTCAAAAACTAATCAATGTAAATACTTGAAATTTTCACCAAATGTTAAGATTAGCGTTCTCTATACACCATTAAATTTTCAAAGTATTTTGACTTTTATTAAGCTATTTATAGACAATTGAAATTGTCAATTTTTTTAAGTATTTTTTTTTTTAAATAACGATAAAATTTTTTTGGCTGCCTAGAAATTCTTGAAAATTTAATACAAGGTTTCTTATAAGTTGTTCCTTAACTGATAAAAAAAAATCTAAAATCGTAAGTCACAATTTTTTTTTATAAGTGCTCAAAGTTCCAATTTATACGAAATATGTAAAAATCACGATAATTTGCAAGTTATTTTGTAGATAAAAATTCATAAAATTTTTTCTGTTCATACTTAAGGTTCAAAATTTTAACACGAGGTTATCTATAAGCTACTCTTCAAAAATCTTTAAAAAAATTTCTACCGGAATTAGAGGAAAAAATTTTATGACTGTTTGAAATTTAAATATTTACGAAATTGCATAAAATAGCGATTTATTCTTAAACGATTTTAAATATTTTTTATAATTCAAAAAGTATAAGTCGCAGATTTTTGAAATTTCTACCAGCTGTTAAGATTGGTATTTCCTTTATGTCATATTTTTTTCAAAATATTATATTGATTTTTAAGCCACTTATAGGCATTTAAAATATTCGATTTTTTTACATTTTATTTTTATAATCGGTGATAAAAAAAATTTGGCTACTACAAAATACTTGAAAATTAATAGAAAGATTCCACAGAAGTAGTTCTTAATGTCATTCAAAAATTATTAAAAACCATAGGCACAATTTTTTTTTATAAGCGTTTGAACAGCGAATATTGACATAAAATTACGTGTAAAATATAATATAATGTATAATATTCTAAACTGACAAATGATATCGGTTTTTTTAAAATGCCCTAACTCAAAAACGAAAAACCGCAACAACTTGAAATTTTCATCAAATGTTTATACTGACGTTTTCTATGAATGATTAAGTTTTCAAAGTATTTTGCCGTATTTTCACTTATTTATAGACAATTTAAATTTTCGATTTTTCTAAATTTTTAGTTTCAAAATAAAATATACTTATAACAATATTTATAAATAACAATGTATTAATGTATTATATTCTAAACTAACATATCATCTTCGTTCAGAATAGTTTTTCGTATACAATGATACCTATCAATGAATTCAATTTTAACAAATCCATTGTAATGACCTATCCTATAAACGAGTGGCACTTTTTAATCATGACCTCTCCTTTCGTTGACATTATTTTCAAAGCCCGCCCTCTCCCGGAACATGTTCAAAAAAATTTTCGAAATATCTCTTTACGCAATAGTCCGACGCGGCCGTATTGCCGCATGCTCAACTGCGGTACTCACTTTCGAAATTTATATCTCGAAACTGGCGTAAGTGTTCCCTTAGATGTTTTAACACCTTTTGAATCATGACCTCTCCTTTCGTTGACATTATTATCAAAGCCCGCGCTCTCCCGGAACACGTTCAAAAAAATTTTCGAAATATCTCTTTACGGCAATAGTCAGACCGCGGGCGTATTGCCGTATGCTCAACTGCGGTACTCACTTTCGAAATTTATATCTCGAAACTGGCCAAAGTGTACCCTTAGATATTTTAACACCTTTTGAATCATGACCTCTCCTTTCGTTGACATTATTATCAAAGCCCGCGCTCTCCCGGAACACGTTCAAAAAAATTTTCGAAATATCTCTTTACGGCAATAGTCAGACCGCGGGCGTATTGCCGTATGCTCAACTGCGGTACTCACTTTCGAAATTTATATCTCGAAACTGGCCAAAGTGTTCCCTTAGATATTTTAACACCTTTTGAATCATGACCTCTCCTTTCGTTGACATTATTATCAAAGCCCGCGCTCTCCCGGAACATGTTCAAAAAAATGTTCGAAAAATCTCGTTTCGGCATTAGTCCGACCGCGGCCGTATTGCCGTATGCTCAACTGCGGTACTTACTTTCGAAATTTATATCCCGAAACTGGCCAAAGTGTTCCCTTAGATATTTAAACACCTTTTGAATCATGACCTCCCCTTTCGTTGACATTATTTTCAAAGCCCGCGCTCTCCCGGAACATGTTCAAAAAATTTTTCGAAAAATCTCGTTTCGGCAATAGTCCGACCGCGGCCGTATTGCCGCATGCTCAACTGCGCTACTCACTTTCGAAATTTGTATCTCGAAACTGGCCAAAGTGTTCCCTTAGTTATTTTCACATTATTGTAATGCATAACTTCCCTTTTCAAAGATTCTATTTTTTATATTGATTTTGTGACAAAACAGACATTTTTTACATATTTTACAACTAATTTCTTTATTGCAATTTTTACTTGGTCATTTTAAGTTTTTTTTTTTATATGTGTTGTTGTGGCTGTACTGTTATCATAGCAATTATTGTATGGAGATATCAAATTATGGTATTAGGAATTTGTACATTTTAAGGTGCTTGGGAGACACTGGGCTTTTTATCTATTGCTGTTGAATTATTGCTAATGTAATTATCGTAAATATCTAATACCATAAAATGATTTATAGTATTTGCAAATATCTAATTAGAAAAGCATCAAATCACAGAATAGACTAAATCAGAATGGACACTGATAAAAAAATTACATTGGCTCTTATGGGAGTACGGTAATTTGAGCTAAACTACACCCAGTGTTACTACAGAATAGACTAAATTTTGTCTATTCTGTGATCAAATTTCAAAATATTGATAATTTTATCATGTTATCACAAATGTAATAGGACCAATGAGAGCTCTCTATTTCCTATGGGTCTCTAGCAATGTTGATTGGTTGCTTATATACAGCCTTGATGTATAATACCTATTAATAAAAGATTATCGTTTTACCATACATTTTGTAAAATAACAATCTGCAGTTTAATAAAAGTAAAAAAAGGGTGTCCTGTAAAATAGAAATGTTCCAAAAGTTCTTTAATTTCTATTATTCTTTTTAAACATCTATTAACAAAATTATAGACAATATTAGGCAGTATTAATAATTTATAATAACAACACATATCATCAATGAATTTCATACATTAATATATTATAGTTAATAAAAAACTATGGAAAAACTATATAAATAAAATTTACTAAAATACTATTCTACAAGTGAGAAAGTACACTTATTTATTAAAGGTTCATGTTGTGTTCATATATATGTATATAACAAATTGGTACAAAACTAGAAATGGAAAATTTCACTTTTTTTTAATATATTTTATACTTAACTATGATGATTATGATTAAGATTTTCGAACTTAACTTATGCTAAGATCAATATTTTTTTCCACTGTGTGGCTTTATACTTTTTATTAAACTAAATTATATTTTCTTATTTTTTCTAAATTTTTAATAGGTTTACCTACTGTAAAAAAAAAAAAATCAGATTATTGAAAACAATTTGCTTCAAAAATCCATTGCAAAGTATGCATTGATTTTATCCCAAGTAATTTTTTACAAAATGTTGATATTAGCTACAAGTTAAAACTTTACAGTATCTATCCATCTAATTGTAAACCTATATTATCTTCAGAGGTGTAAAGAATACTTTTAAAAAGTATTTAAGTAAATACTCAAATACATTTTTTTTCAAGTATTTAAGATACTACTCAAATACTTTAATTGTATAATATTTCAAATACTACTCAAATACTCTAAAAAAGTATTTGGAATACTTTTCAAATACTTTTGTTATTTAAAGTAGGTTTCTAATTAATGAAATATAAACACATAGTAGATTTAATTTTTTTTTTTATTGATTTATTAAATAAATGTTTATTACATTTTAAAAACATGTTTTCAAAATTCCCATCAGTCATAGAGCTTCTTTTTTTAGTCATGGTTGCTCCACCCACACTAAATACTCGCTCCACTGAAGCGCTACTTGGTAGCGGAGTGTTACTTATTGTCTATTATTGTAACATAGTCTATTATTCGTAGCGCTTTAAAATATTTAGAGTAATAAGGCCATCGTAAATTTTGATCACTTTCATCATCAGTATTATGGCTGGAATTACTCATATTAAAACTTGAATTGTAGTAGCCAGTAGGTCATAAACACAACAGCAACGTCAAGGAAGCAATGCGAAAGCAGTTCCCGTGGCGTCGTCGATTCAAACGGAAAAAAAAGGTTATAAACAAAAATCTAATTTTATTAATAAATTTAATATCCAGGCTCTCTAGCTAAAGCTTTATAGTGATTTGTAGGTAAATCTATGTTATTCTCGTAATACCGTATAACCAGGGAGATATCGTAACTGATATTAACAGCTACCTATCTAATAATACAAAAGGAATTTTGTTATTGAATATCTATTTTTAGAAACCTGGTTTTAACAAACCTTCGGGCTTTAATTATAGTTGGCAATATTTTTCTAACCAAATATTTTGAATCAAAATAAAATTTTCGAAAAAAAAACCAAGTATTCAATACAAATAAGTATACAATAGAAAAAAAGTATTTAAAATACCATTGAAAATACTTCTTTCTGAAAGTATTTAAAAAATTATTCAATACTTAAAAAAGTATTTGAATACTTTTATTCAAATACTTTTACTCGAATACTTTACAGCACTGGTTATCTTTCACATCACAACTAAAAACATTTTTTTCCAATTTGGTGAACATTGGACGTATTATACTAGATTCCATTTCTTATATTACTTAACAATCAAATAAACGCAATTTTACAATTATAATAATTCTAGTATTATTATGCCATCTAGTATAAATTTAGATTTATTAATATTTTTCAACACATAAAAGATTTTTGGTTACAAAATAACTACTTAAACTACATTTTTAAAATAATTACATTTTGAGCAATTATCAATAACATCATCAAGAACTTTTGACAACCATAATTTTAGATAAATTTGCTTTATAAAATTATCAAAATAAAAATTTAAAATAAAAACTCCAAATTTTTCTCTTAAAGATGCTACCAGCAAAAAAAACTTGTAAAATTAAATTCTAAAATTATATCATGTATAAGTCTTGTTGATATCAGTCTTATTTATAATACGCTACATAAGTTAAAAATCATTCAATATCTTTATTATAAAAAAAAACATTAATTGTTCATTAAATGACAAGATAGACATTTCAAATAATTTATTAACATTTTTAAGATAAGGAATATGAAAATTTCAAAATTTTAATTATGAATATATAAATATTAAAAACAAAGTAAAAAATAATATTAATTGTATAAACACACTTAATTATTTGATAATTACAACCTTTTATATACTTTAAATTCATATTTAATATTATTTTCTTCTTGAATTCCTTTAGGAACATCAGATTCAATGATTTCTTCAAATTCTTTAAGGTTAATGTTAGGGAAAAAAACATCACATAAATATTCTTGATCAATCTTTGTAATGTACAAATATTTGCAATTTTTGTCTTTCAAAGCTTCATTGTATAATCCTGAGCCACCGATTACCCAAATTTTTTCTATCTGATTGTTTATACTAAGGTCTTTTATTGAATCTGTAAGTTTGGGATACAATAAAACACCTTCTGGTAAACTGTTCAAAGTATTAGATATAACTACATTTAATCTTCCTTTAAGTGGTCTATATTTATCAGGTATTGACTGCCAAGTACAACGACCCATTATAACTGCATTTTGAGCACCATCTCGCTTCACCTGTTTAGTCATCCGATTGAAATATTCCATTTCTTTTTTAAGCTTCCATGGAAGATCACCTTTGTAGCCAATTCCACCGTTTTTTGATACTGCAGATATGACATTATAAGTTAAATTATCCATTATCAACAATGAAAAAAATGATTAAACAAAACTTAAAATAATTTAAAAATTAAAAGTTTAATATTCGTTATTAACAAAAGTTAACGATATTCTTTATCAGATAATGACGATACTGACATGTCAATTTAATATCACGATTATTACATTAGCAATAATCCGACAACAATAGATAAAAAGCCCAGTGTCTCCCAAGCACCTTAAAATGTACAAAATCCTTATACCATAATTTGATAATCCAATACAATTATTGCTATGCTAACAGTGCAGCCAATGTAACACTAGTAAAAAGACAAAATTAAAGTGACCAAATACAAATTGCTATAAAAAAAGTTGAATGTAAATTATGTAAAAAATGTCAGTTTTGCAGTAAAATCAATATAACAAACAGAATCTTTGAAAAGAAAGGTAAAGAATTAAATCGTATTAAAATATCTAAGGGGACACTTTGGCCAGTTTCGAGGTATAAATTACGAAAGTATGTACCGCGGGAGAGCATGCGGCAATATGGACGCTGTCGCACTGCCGTCAAAACTAGACTTTTTGACAATTTTTTTGAACATTTTACGGGGGAGCGCGAACCACTGATATTTTCTTATCACAACTAGTCGATTATTGCTAATAGAATTTTCATTAAATATCAGTTAAATGTAATGTTAAAATACTCCTACGTTGGTAAGGCACTATAAATGGCACTTCTATAACGTTCTATAACTTCTATAACGTTCTATAACTTCTATAACGTTGGCGGCTTGTATAATAGTGTCAACCACGATTTAAGATATAATGGTTACCCGATAAAGTGACCGCCAAATTGACTCTTGTGATAGCCAACCAACAACTAGCGCTCGTGTGGATTTATTCGTAATAATCGACCAAGCACAAATATGTATAATAAACTAGATTGCTAACTGATAATAATATGCGAAGTTATTATTCGCCATTTTAATCGAGGCCGATGTAGATATTGCCTTATCAATTTTTATCATTAATTGTCAGTCGTTGACTTGTGTACTGTGAAAACTCAAAACTGAGTAGTTGACAGTGTTGTTGTGTTCTGTTTTTTACAATAGGTTTATTGTTTCGAGACTTAATATTTTTATGCTATTTTTCCAATCATGCCATATAAGTGCTGTGCTGATGGATTCAGTAGCAAGGACGGGGTTGTTGGTTCAACTACAAAATTATTTAGGTGACTAGATTCAGAAATTAGATTCAGTCTCTTAGAGCCCCATAAGTTAATTGAGCCCAATGTCTCAAGAATCCTAGTTGCGGCACTGATTGTGATATTGAAATGTAAGAAACAAAATATAATAACTTTTCTCTTTTTAGTGAATGTATCACCTAAATCAGATGCTGATTCTAAAGAACCATGGAAAGATCTTGTTGGTACAGCTCCTTTTTTTAATTTGGGCCTTTTTAAACAAATCAGTAGAAATAATTTTGTAATTTTTAAAACTTACCATGATAAATAAATTAAAGTATACAAATAAGTTATACTGTATATTTACTGGTCCCCTGGCCTGACACCCATTCATTTATAATGTCTTGAGACTGAAAGTGAATCTCACATACTCAAGCACTTTTCTTTAGTGGTATACCTTAAGATTTTACCTAGAGATTTTATACCTTAAGATTTCCCACTTGTTCAAAATATTAACATCTTTTGGTACACCAAAAGTGCTATTTTTACTTTTTGGGCAAGAAAATATGCAATACGACATATTTGTTTAGGTATACTTTATTACATGTCTTTTGCTAGTGCAGAAATAAAACGAAATATTTCAGAAAAACCACGATCAAAGATGAAAAATTGTAAAACAACTGAAAAAAGTGCGGGAATTTGTTTATAATGAATATTATCATTACTAATCGTTTTGACTTATGAGCGCTAGTTGTTGGTTGGCATCCATGTCAGCTGATTTTCATAGTCAAACCTGCGGTCACATCCACAATGCATGTAACATAGCTCGTTGGGTAACCATTATATCTTAAATCGTGGTGTCAACCACGGACTAAGATAGTATCTTAGTCCGTGGTGTCAACATTAGCAACATTAGCAATTATCAAGGTTTATAGATAGTAGAGGTTACCTCATCGGAATTTTGTTAAAAATGGAAGTGGGGGGAAAATGTACTATGACGTCAGCCGTCATACAAAATTGTGTATCATTTTGTCATAGCACTAATGTAAAATGTTAAAAATTAAATAATTAATCGTATAAACAATTATTAACAATTAAAGTAACTAATAAAAGTAATTAGTATAATAAAACTTATACTAATTAAAGTAATTAATTAACAATTAAGTTATTAACAATTATTGTTAATACTTAATAGTTACATTGATGGTTGATTTACATTAAACACTGTTTTTTACTTAACTATCAGCTAAATAAGTTTGTTTTAACCCTTTCAAACCTGAACTTTTATTATCGGGTAAAAAAATTAATACTTACTTTTTTGAAATGTTTATATAATTATAAAACCACTTATATTTTTTAATTTTTTTTTTACAAATTTTTAGCTGAGATTTAAGTATGTACACTATGTACATTGGGTCTCAATGGATACCTTTATTCAAAAAATATTTTTCGTAGGAAATGAACTAAGTACATCATTGAAATACATTTTGTTACGATACGGTATATCTGTCGTCTTTACAGTTTATAAACGATAAAATAAACCTAAATAATATATAAAATTTATAGATTATAGTAGGTATATATATATATATATATATATTGTAAATATATCATAAATACTACACATTATGAAGTAATATGGCCGTAATTATTAGTAAAAACCAATTGACGAGAAAACATAAATAAGATAAATAACTATCAAATATAAAATCCAAGAATTGAATAAATAAACCATGCCTGTATCACATATGAGGTGCATGACGTCTAGTCCCAACAGGGTTGCCAAGTTGGGCGATTTTGGAACCTATATTGGTGCCTAAAAATTAGCATTGGTGACTGGTCGCCAATTGGGCGATTTAAAATTTTCATTTGGCGTTATTGGGCGATTTCAAAAATATTAAAATATTAAAATCGCGTAATCCAAAAACTTTAGAACAAGCTAAACAAATCGCGAGATCTGAAGAATTAGAATTTAATTCCGATAAAGAAGCTCTTAATAACATAAATAGAAATAAACATTTTAATAATCAAAATAGTTATGACAGATCTTACAAACAAAATTTTAATCCATCGCGTAATAATAACAGAAATTTTAATCGTAATAATTATAATTCGCGACCAACTTATTATAATCAAAATAACAAACCACCGATAAGCTGTTATAATTCTAATGGTAATCATTTTGCAAGTCAATGTAGGAATAATTCACAGAATTACGGAAATAATAATCAACCGCCTAATCAGAATAATTTTACGAGACCTTCAATTACGAGTAGTTATAATGTAAGATTTATCGCATGCGAATATTGGAATATTGTAATAAAAATGGACATAACATTAACGAATGTTATAAAAAACGTTATAAACGTCTATCTTAAAAAGTTAGGGACTTGCGTAGGTTTTTAGGCGTGTGCAATTGGTATTGTCAGTTTGTAAATAACTACGCCGACATCATTGCCCCCTTAACCGATAGACTTAAACAGGGAGCGAAATGGTCATGGACGGATGTCGAACAGAAAGCCTTTGACTCTGTCAAAAGTGCCCTGTATGACTCCCCTAAACTATCCCCACCAGATTACACCGAGCCCTTCTGTCTCCAGACTGACGCTAGCGAGCTAGGCGGTGGTGTGGTACTTTTCCAAAGGGGGTGACAGACCTGAGGAAAGGCGTATCATCGCTTACGCAAGCAAAAAGTTCTCCGACACACAGAAGCGATACGCCGCCGTAGAACGCGAATGCTTGGCAATTATATGGACCACGGACAAATTTAGACCATTTCTCGAAGCGCGACAATTTGAGCTCTTTACAGATGACGCAGCGCCAACTTGGCTACATAGGGCAAGGGATAACAATTCAAAATTAACGAGATGGTCACTCCAACTCGCAAATTTGGATTTCCGCACGATACATGTACCCGGCGTGCAAAACGAGGAAGCAGACATGCTTTCACAGAACCCTGCCCCAGGCCCACCCGTAGATGAGGATCAGCTCGAGGAGCGCTTAGTAGGGGTACCCATATCACCACCCACCAACACTACTGAACCCCCAGCTGATAACATCTTCGCCACAACCGAAACGATTGATGTACGTGCTGACATCCCATTTTCCACCATAACCCTCGTGTCTTGGCAATCCAACGACCCCCAGACGCGAGACATCATCAGCACACTCAAGTCAGACACCCCTGCACGTAACACCAGGAGCGCCACTACAGATACGGACAAATTTGTCCTATCAGATGGCCTCCTGCGGCAAAACGTAAAGGGTCATTCATCAATCGTGATACCCAAAACCCAGTCCCAACAGGTGATTTGGAGGTATCACGACCATATCACAGCTAGTCACTCAGGGTGGAAGGAAACTTACCGGGCAGTCAGGGACCGTTTCTATTGGAAGGGGCTCAAAAATGACGTGAGGTTGTATGTCAAGTCTTGTCACATATGTGCATGTACTAAACCACTCAACACACGGTCTAATGACCTCACCACCTCCAGAAAACCCCGACAACCCTGGGAGGTTATCAGTATAGATATAATGGGACCCTATCCTCGCACGAGTAAAGGAAAATCCTATATCGTGGTAGCCACTGACTGCTTCAGTAGATGAACCGAGGCATACCCGCTCGGAACAGCCACTACTAAAAACATTTCCGAAACGCTTGAGCGGGAATTTTTCTCACGTTTCGGCTACCCCCGCGTGTGTCTCAGTGACAACGGCCCCCAATTCGTGTCAAACGACATGCTCAGCGCGATTGGACGATGGGGGGCGGAAGGTTGGACCACTCCAACGTATCACCCAAGAGCCAACCCGGTCGAGCGCCGCAATCAGGACTTGAAGGACTACGCGCGGCACTCACCGACGGCAAGCACACTACCTGGGATACAAAGTTAGCCCCTATTTTGTTCGCTATTCGAAATCGGCGCAATGTTCAGACAGGATATCCACCATCGGTACTAGTACTCGGACGCGAGTGCAAAAGACCCGGTGACTGGACCCTAAAATCTGATATACATACGCCGATCGAACCGACAAACAGGGATATACTTAAGCGGGAGGTAGAAATTACAGGCACACATACCTTGGACTAAGTGGCCGAGAAGTGCAAATTCTCGGAGGGAGACGTTGTCTTATACAAAGCCTACCACTTGTCCAAGGCTCACAAGGGATTTCATGCGGGATTCGCACCGAAATGGTGAGGCCCCGTAAGGTTGAAAAAGCGATTGGGAAAAGGAGTTTTCCTAACCGATCAGCTACCGCCAAGAAAGATCCACGTGTCTTGCCTAAAACGCGCAAACTAATAACACACAATTTTGCGCGTTTTTCAGATCCACACACACCACCGGACGAAATGGACGACAAACAGCTGGTCCAGATCCTTGACCAGGTCAAGGAAGCGGTCATAACTAGGTCAGGCCAGCCATCAAGGCTCCGGACAGTGGACGAAATCCAGAGAGCGGAGGTAACCGAGCTGAGACAGGATCCCAGATTGTGGGCGGCCTACCGGAAAGGCTGGGCCGACCGCAACACCGACCTGGTGAGGAGCTTGGGCTCAAGAGCGGCTAGGGAGCCACACACCGTGGTCAGATCCTCCACGGTGGGGCATCGTGCGGCGACAGCCACCAAGAAAACACCGGCCGTCAAACAAACACCGACACCGACCGCCCAGGCAGCTCCGACCACACCAGTGGGAGCTACCACGTCGCCCCGGCCTGCAGCCACACTACGCCCATCCGGTGCGGCCACCCAGCCACAACGACCAGCGACAACCTGGGTGCGACTGGCCCCGGGACACCCATTGGTGCCGAGACTACCACCAGCAGATCCACACCCACCATCAACGGAGTGGACGGGGATCCCGAGTAAGGTCACCTACGTCGACCGTCTACCGACACCACCGCCTGCACCTCCTGCCAAACTTGGGCCATTCGACCCCTGGCCAAAGCTCGTACAGCCGACAACACCACCAGCCACAACATCAACGCGGTCGGCAGAACGGGCCAAGGAGCTGAGGAGGGAGCATCAACGGCAAAAAGGATGCGGGCAAGAGCCGAGAAGTTGGGCCCTAGCCAACAACACCGGCTAGCGAAACCACCTGTCTCGGTGGAGTCAACCATCGACCCGGGATGCCAGGAGCCGGTGCAGGTATCGGACTCGGGAGCAGACGTTCCTACACAGGAACTGCGACCGGGGCTGGACGCCAACCCGGAGGAGTCGATGGAAGTCGACGATTCGATCCTCGACAACTCCGGGTCACCACTCCCGACATTCTCGGAAATCGAAGATGACCAACCCGCATTCTTTACACCTATCACGTCCCCCAGGGTGGACTAGACGCCACAGCCGGGCTGCGACCCGTCCTCGAAGGACCGGACATCGCTCCCACGCAGTGAAGTCGTCCGCATCACAACTTGGAGGACCTCATCACACGGGCGGAACAGTCAGTCGATGACCCGACTTTCGAAGTCCGGACATCCTCGACAGACTGACCGCCGAAACAGATACGGAACAATAGTGTACCAGACTGGAGCGATACCTCGACTGGCGATTTGGCAGGGGGGTATGACGCGGACCCGTGCGGCAACCGATATCGAAACGGCTGTCGCCGACCGCGTCTTTATATCACTCGTCAACCACCAGACCGCGGCACGCAACATTATCATGACACCCCGTTTCCCATCCATCACTGGAAAGGAGACGAGAGCGGTCGCGACGACGTCCGTCCGGTACGGCATTTGAACCGGTCTGTTTTTCCGATACCGCGGAACGAACACCATCCGTTCGTGTGTTTATTTTATTATTATTTTGTTTTTCATTGATAATTTTGTGGTATCAACATTTTTTTTTTCCACCACTTTATTGTGTTAATTCGGTTTTTGTGTATAATTAATAAATTATCATTCGTGCGCCGAATACCGTATTATATATTTTTTCCTTTTTGTTGTTTAATAACCGTGTTATTGTTTCTCTCACCGACGTGCATTTGTTCGACACCCCGCGCACCGCGTCAAGTTCTAGTCATGGAACTGCAAGCAACTTCACGTCACTCTGTTTTATGAATTGTTATAACACTTTGAATTTATTTAAATAAACGTATTAAAGTTAAAGTCTCACATTTTATTAAATTAAAATTCATCATCGACTGCACAAGTTGAAATCTAGCCGGTGACACGTAACATCTTAAAGAATATTTTTTGAATTTAAATTAAAAATTGAAATTTCTTTCAGATTTAATTAAAAATAATCAATATGTTATTGTTATTAACTAAAAAAAAAAATGAATTACAGTGGTAGAGAACCCCGCCATCAAAAATATCCACTATAAATGAAGAGTGCAGGAGATATCTCATGCGTACCGTCCTCACCGTGATGACTGATAAAATTCTTTTTTTATTTTGGTATTAATTGGGTACTATTTGTTTTGTAATAATAACTAATGAGGAAAAACAAATTTGCTGCGTGTCATATCACCTTTACAGATCTGGTTTTCAAATTAAGAGATAAGCGAGCATCCGAATTATGTCAAAAAAAAAAAATTAGGTTCCAAACATCTTTTTTTTTTAGATGGACTCTTATAGTTTGTGTTAGTGGTGGGCACAACCGACTAGTTTTAACTATTGATTGTCTATCGATAGTTTCAAAAACAACCGAATGATTTTTCAATTGAATAGATGTTATTAGGGCAGTGGACTTATAGCATTTGCATATTTTTTTTGCACAGTCACAAAAATAGCAGAGTAAGAAATAAATACGTTTCATGCTTCCACAAAGCTAGTTTTGAAATTTGATTGTGCATATAAATGCATATTTTGCGGTTTTTTGGTTTTTTAGGCATATTTCTTCCATTTTATACTTTTAGATGCATATTTAAATAATTTAACATTTTACCAATATTTTTCCATCGAAGTTTTTAATTATTTATTTATATAACCAAATTAACATTGAATTTATAAATAAATTATTATTAATAATTATTAATTATTATAAATAAATTATTTGAATTTATAAATTTTAAATTTTAATCATAATATTAATATGGTTATTGACTAATCCCAGACGCATGTTTTTCCTAAAAACTCGTCTCGACTCTTGAGAGTTGCCAATTAGATTGATTGTCGAGTTATTAATTATTTTTATAGACAGATAAGCACAAAATATCGATACGGACAATGGAGACACCTGTACGGCTGTCGTTGTAATTTATATAATTATTTGTAAAGAAGAATTATTATTTTTTGTTCAAAAATATTCATTTTAAAATGCATATTTTGTATATTTAAGTGCATATTTGGTGATTTTTTAGAGCTACAAGTCCTCTGCCCTAGATATTATTATTCATCGATTGTTTTTAAAAATTATCGAGTAATTCACTCGATAGTTTTCTTTCGGTAGTTGCATGTCTTATACCGACTAGTTTTGACTATCGATAGTTTTCATTCGTTAGTAAATACTAATGCACGTCTAGTACCAACTAGTTTTGACTATGGAATTAAAAAAAAACAATCGTGTGATTTTTCGGTATTATCGACCGAATTTACCGAATTTTTTGATAGTTCGATAGTTTTTTGATAGTTTTTTAAAACAACCAAGTACTTCGATAGTTTTCACTCGGTTGTGCCCTGTCTAGTTTCCTATTCATACATAATAATTATACTTAATATTATTTATATTATTATTATCAATACAAAATTTAAAATATTAAGTATTATTATTATAAAATGTGTTTATAATACCTATGTAATAAATAGAGTTGGGATGTTGATGACTTTTGCATTTTTTTCCTTTGATTCTGTACAATGCCTCTTTCTGTAACCACAACTAGCTTAGATATTTTTAAAAAAATTTATAATTTTTTTCGGTAAAATTACTTAATGTGGACTGACTGCATTGGAATATGTTTTGTTAGTACACCAACTATGATCAGAAGGTGAATTGGATTATTGGAGAAAAAATTATTTCTTGTATCATGTCGTATCATTGTGTTTAGAAATACACTTCTTTTTAACAAAAAAAAATACTCGGCCGAAAAATGTAATGATGATGTATGGATAGCAAAATTATTTTTTTTAAGTGATATTTTTGAACCGTTAAATGAGTTGAATGTTGAAATGCAAGAAAACATTTGACAATGATTGAAATTGATTAGAAATTATGATTTTGATAACTTGGATTAGGTACTATTTTTATTTATTTTTTTTTGCGATTAGATTGATCTTACATTTTAGGGTCACGTTTATAAAAAAAATGGGAATCAATGGTTTATAGCAAGGATGGGCAACTCAAAGTAACTAGCGGGCCACTTTTAAGTACTTTAAAATCTAGCGGACCGCAGTTCATAGGAGAAAGCAATAAAAAAAAAAAGGTCCTTCAAATTTACTAATATTTATTTTTTATCTTTATTTATTTATAATTTATATTAACAATTATTATTTAATGTGATACTTGAGGATGAGGTTTTTCAATAGACAATTTAGTAAAACACTACGGCAGTACGGATATGACTAAACCGATAAAATGAAATAAATAGTATGTTAGCAACGGCATTATAAATATATATTTAGACATTTAATAAGTTTAATTAGTTTCGGTTTAAAACTAAATAAGAATTTATATCCACATTTTATTGAAAAATGTAGTAAAATAAAATACAGATAAGCACTAAAATTATATGAAGTAATTTGAAAATGTAGCACGGGCCAGATAAAAAAGGTACGCGGGCCGCCAGTTGCCCATCCCTGGTCTATAGTCTAGTTTGTAACCTACAAAGATATACCTACTAAAAATATTTTCCATCCTTCTGATTTATTTAAAAAATTGCCGCTCTAGGCAACAAGATCCATAATCTCTACCTAAATAATCTTCTTCCCCTATTGCCAAAATCTCAGCTAGTAAATAAATAGACAATAAAAATAATTACTACCTAAATATTTCATACGCCCCCCCCCCTCAATAATTTTTATTAACGCTTTTGGATTGTATCAATATACTTGTGTATTTTGAATAAGTAAGTACTTCGTTAGCAAAAAATTGGATTAATATATCTATCAAAAGACTGTTAACCGACATTAGTCACAGTAATTACTTTCTTTTGTCGACAATGATCTGTATCATAATAAATGTTTTACATGGAAGTATTTTCAGAAATATTCACTATCACATTTCAGTAATAATTTTCATTTTGCAAAATAGAAGATAAAGGGATTAATCCCCATTGTGTTACACACTTTAATACATCTTATGCGCATATGAAGTGCACTTAACAATGAAGTATTCAAGAAAATTACAACTTAGTAAAATATTATTTATATAATTATTTATTTACAAATAAATATAAATGAGTATAATTATCTACATAATTATATTAATTTAAAAAACCGAAACAATAATGTATGTACAAAACACAATTATATACAATATTTAAAAAAAATTCTTGATTTTTTAAAACTAACTTAAGGTATAAAATGTACACATAGGTTAGAGAAGAATATATATTTATATGTATATGATTATTATGGAATAGTTACAAAATTGATAATAACAAAAAATAAAGTGTAATGAAGTTCTAAAAAACTTGTTGTATTAAATTATTATTAATTCACAAGTTTTCGTACCATAGTTACATTTTTTGTTTAGAGAAAAATCTGCCAGTTGAGCTATCTTAAAATTATGGAAATTTTATGTTTAAATAATGCAATATTACATTTTATTTTGAACACTTAAAAATTACAATTCCATATAAATGTATATTAATACAACTATCAACAATGTATTAATCAATAATAATCATCTTAAAATGTTACGATTGTCTATTATTTTTAAAAACAAAAAAAAATAGACATTAATTATTTAGAATCAAAACGCTTTTAATAAATAATATTTAAAATTTATATTTATATAAAAAAAAAAAAAAATTCTACAAATTAAAACCGTATATTGTATTCTACCAATTTTTAAAATCTGATTTTAGCTAATAAAATAGTCCTAAATTTTCATTCATTTAATTTAGATTCTATTATAAAATCTTAAAATCTAACACAAGTGAAAATTGAGATCTTTAATTATTGACTATTTGTCAATTGTATTTCATGTACTTAAAGCTAATTTCTGTGTTGACTAAAAATGCGCGTAAAAAAAAAAAATATATTTGTATATATATTGATTTGGGGAAAATAAAAGAATAAATCCTATCTTTTAAAGCTTTAATTTCTGAATTATTTTTGTCATGTAGTCAAAAAAAAAAAAACAATCACAGCTAAAAAAACAACCCATTGCTTATATAACGTAAACTTTAAAAATAATTGGTAATATAACAAGTACAAAAAAAGAAAAAAAATTGTTCGATTTTAATGTAAAAGGTTAACAAATAATTTAAAAAAAACTTTACAATTGCATATTGCACATTAACATGAAAATCTTATCTTAAACTAGATAACAAAATTAAAATTAATTGACATTTGCTTTGCCTTAACACAATAATATCAATAATTTGGAGTATTCATAGAACATTTGTTTGTTTTAATAGTATAACAACAAATTAAGGAAAACAACAATTTATTTTATAAATATACATTTAAATTTAATTAAAATTTTATAATAAATAATTAAGAATGTACAACTAAATTACATAAATAAATTACAGCTTATTCAATTTTATACACAAAATGCTTATCAAAGATAAGATTGATCAAAAATTACAAGATTTCATTGTCGTCACCGAACCTCGCAGTTATTGTTTATTGAAGTATCAGTGGTGGCTTGGTTACTAGGAGGGTTTCATAACATATCCTTCTTTACATCTGGATATTTTAAGTTTAATAGGGGTTGCTTTTTGTGGCTCTGTTACTGCACTTACTTCAGCTTCATCTGGTGATGCTTTAGAGAATCTAATAATTAATTTAGGAGTGCTTTCTTTGGCCTCTATCACCTGTACCATCTCTTTATTTGTCCGTGATTTTTTCTTTCTCGATACTGATGGACTAGATCTACGTTTCTTTTTAATTTTTGGAGTAGGTGTTACTGGAACTGAAGTTGATTCTAACGCATCTTCTTCAAAACGAGCAATAACTTTCCGCCGGAACTTCATACTATCGCGTCGTAGTTGTTCCATAGTAGGTGCAATTAAATGATTGGTTTCATCATTTTGAGTATCACATATACGTTTTTTAGGTGGTCGAAGACTACGTTTTTCTTCCATAGTTGTAACCATTGGTTGTTGGCCTCCAATTTTGATTTTAAGTTTAGGGGTTATTGCTTCACCTTTTCGAATATTATTAATGTAATTAGATTTAGGATCATCAAACCCATATTTGGTACGCTTCTTTTCCATATTTGCATCCACTACTGCTTTGTAATCTTCTTTAGTAGGAATTGTAGTCATAGATGCAACTGCTTTTGGAATGGTTATGACATTTCGGCTTAATGGAGGGACTATAGGATGATTAGTTGTCTGTTCAATATTATCTTGTTGATTACAATACTGCCGAAGTAGTTCTTTCTTTCGCATTTGTCTGAAATTTGAGGGAACACTAGCTGCCTCTGAAGGAGGAACTGAATGACTTGGTATATTAATACTAATAGCAGAAGTATCAATAGTTGGTAATATTGGCTGATTTTGAACATTGTTGTAACCAGAATTCAAGAAAGGTCCTTTTATTTTAACTTTTAATTGATTTCTTGATTCATTTTGCAATACAGTACTAGAAGTTATAGGATCTTTTTTAACCGGAAGTGGTGGTTTAACTATTTTTATTTGATCATCAATTAATTTTAATTGATCATCAATATCTTTATCTTTGGCAGTTGATTTTGAAAAACATTGCAAATCATCCTTTGAAATATTTACATTATCAATTACTTTTTCATCTACAATAGTGTTAGTATCATACATATTTTCAGAATATGAGGTTACATTATCATAAGAATTATATGTTCTCATATCAACTGGTCCTGGTAACATTGGGGATAATTCATCAATCCTGTTTTGAGCTGATGCATCCTCAGTATTTATTTCAATAATTGGAGAGGGTGGCTTAAGTTCTTTAACACTTGCATGTTTCCTTCTGTAGTTATTAGGGCTGCTTTGTACTTTAGGAGAAACAGGAGATTTACTATCAGCTTTAACATCCGACTTTTTACGTTCTCGCATGGCTCGAAGATTTTCCAACGTCCATTATTATCATTATCAAATTCTTCAACGAAATCAAGATCGTATGCTGTACCTGCTAGTTTACTAACAGCAGGATTGTAATCAGCATAATGGTTTGATGAACGGCCACGGCCACGACCTCGACCACGTCCAGATGTTTTAGACTGAGGCTTTGGTCCTCGTTTATTTTGTTTTTTAACTTCAGGTGAATGATCAATTACTTCCGGTGATTTAACTGATTGAGCAGAAACACGACTTGAAGACCGAGTTGGTTTAGAAGGAGACTTTTTATCAGAAGGTGTACGATTTGGATGAGGTGAACTAGTTATCGAAGGAGATGAAGCAATAATGGACATAGGAGACCGTTCAGGTAAAGGAGTTGTGGGAAGGGCAGGTGATTGTTTAGGAGTTGGTATACTTGGAGTGTTTTGATTAAATGCTTGACTTACACTGATAGGTGTTTGTACTGGTGTTTGTTTAATGATGTTTTGACTAACCTCTACTTGACTGATCGGTAGAGTATAAGCTTCAGAAATAGATGGTTTATTTTCAGGTAAATGGTTAGTAGTTGATAATTGATTGATAGAAGTTACTGGCATGTTAGTTATCTTAGTTTGACTTACAACAGGTTCTTGGTCATTAGAAATTGATGGAGCAATAGTAACTTCAATTTGATTATGAGAAATAACTGGTTCTTGATGTTGATTTGATGATGATAATACATCAATTACTGGAGTTTGGTCATTTATAGAAGCTGGAGATAAATTATGACTAATAGATGTTTGACTATTACTAGCTCTAGAATCTTGACTTATTGGCAAATTAGGTATTTGATTATCCATATTAGATGCTTGATTAATTGCATTAAGCACATTATGCATCACAGTTTCAGTTTGCAAAGATGAATTATTACTATTAGCACAAATAAGAATATTGTTGTCATTATATGCATTCATATCACTAAACGGTGGAATAAAATTATCATGATGTGTCATTGGAGATATCATAGCTGCAGTAAATGCCATGTTTTGAGTTGATGAAGTAAAGGCTGCAGTACAAGGAGTTTGTAAATGTAAAGGTTTACTTAGGTCTGAAATTAATGTGGAGTGAGTAGAGAATGGTGGAGGCAACGTGAATTGTTGAGAATTAAAATTTCGTGAAGATGGCATGAAAGGTAATTGATTACTAGTAGGTTGGCTCAATGAAAATGATGTATCTGAATATTGTGAATACTGTATGTTATCAATTTGCATTGGAACAGATGTAGGAAATGTATGTAAGGGTTGATATGATGACTCTGTGGCAATTGAATCTCTATGTTCTGGAGATGGTTCATTTGATGTATCAGAACGTCTAGATGGCATAACAACGCTATCTGACCAACGGTTGGCATCATTAATATCCTGATAAGGAGATTCTGCCTGACTACGCTGACTAGGTGGTACCCATCTCTCATCAGATAAAGCACTTTCACTCCTATCCAATTTATCTCGTTCTGGAACTTTATTCACATCAACTACTTCATTAGATTGTTGTTGGAATTTGTTGTATGCATTATAAAGAGTGTTATCGGTTTTTTGTTCAGATTCTGATTGTTTAGGTGGATCAAGTACTTTAGGAGAATCATTTAAATCTTCTATATTCTCACTTTCCAGTGGCACAGACTTTTTTGTGATTCCTAATCTTAACTTTTCCACTAGGTTTAATGTTTCTCTAGCTGTGACTTCTTTTGAATCATCTTTGAAGAGAAATTCGTTATTAAAAGTAAATGATAAAGGAGCATTTCGTACATCAGTATCTCTAGTTAAACCAAAACCTTCTTCATTTGCTGCTTGTTCAACAGCAAGCATATCTTTGTCAAAATCAAAATCTGGAATATCTTTGTTACACTGCTGTGGAGAAAATATTGATCTTTGACCTCCAGGAAAGTGATTATTAAAATTGAATGGCATTTTAGAGAATTTTTTATTATCATAATCTAGATTATTAACCAATTCCCGTTCGATATCTTGTCTAGTTAAAAATGAAGAACTTAATAAATGTTCGTCTTTGAGATCATTTAAACGATGACCACCTGGCAAGTACAAGTTTAATTCATCAGTTTTTTTGTTTTCTTTATCAGAAGCATGTTGTACTGGAGTAACATTCTTACTTTTTACTTCTTGAATATTTATATTAAGGCCATGGTCTTCTTTTAAAACTCTCTGATTACTGTCATCAAGTTTCAACTTCTTCTCAATCTCTTGGTCCTCAATTGCATGTGTGGGATGTTTCGTTTCAGGTTTAAATCCGTCCGATTGACTAGTTGATGTTCCAACGTGGTCACGATCGCTCGATTTTCTATCTCCATCATTCCTGACACTAGAATCTCCACATGTGATGACTTGAATAGTATCGCATCGATCACTTCCAATCGATTTTCTTCTAGATTCCTCTCTCTTAGGTGGCGGATCCTGAAACCCGTGTTCAGGCCGCCTGTCGGAAGTTTTAAGCTTCTTGTCTGGCGCCCTGATCACTTTTTGGTCTTTATCCGACTCACTACTAGAGGAAGAGCTTATTTTAATTGGCTTATTTTCAGATAGCCAACCTTTAGTCTTAGGAGGGCTTTTAGTTTTACAAACTTCTTTTGGTGGACTAACACGATCAATAGGTTTTTGTTTCTTTTCCGGTTCTGTATCACTATCAGAACTTGATGAACCAGATGTAGACGAGGTACTTGATGAACTTGTTGTACTTGAAGAACTACTTGAAGAACTACTGCTCGATGTTGAAGATAAAGAAGACTTAGTGCTACGCCTTGATTTTGTTGGTTCTTCTTTTTTAATTGGTTCAGGCACCTTTGTTTCTTCAATAGGTTTTGTCATACCACTCTTGATGCCTTGAATAGCTTTTTTAGCTGCTTGTCTTTGAGGAACAAAACCGAACAATTCTTGTGGATCAGATTCCTTTTCCACTGAACTCAATTTTTCAGTGTTTTTGATTTTATTAACTTTAGTAGGCGGTTTATCAGGAGATTTTACATTAGATCCTATTCTTTCAGGAGATTTTTTGTGTATAGTTAATAATTTTTCTGGAGACTTCTTTTCATTTAAAATTTCATCATGTTTACTATGCACTCGATGAATACTTTCAGTAGCTTTCTTAGCAGCTTGTCTTTGAGGTACAATAAGTTCTGAAGGTACAGTAGAATTATTTTTACTATCTTCTTTTTTGCTTTTCTTAGTATCCTTTTCCAATGAAATTTCTTTAATCTTATTAAGAGAAGTATTTTTATTTTTAATTATTTTATTTTTAGACTTCCCATGTGAAAAATCTTTAACTGATGCTTTTGTGAGTGCATAAGAAAGATCTTCTTTGGTTGACAATTCAGAATCAGAGTCAGAATAAATATTATTTACTTTAGTCGGACGTTTAGATGAAATTTTAGGTAATGATACATCCCCACTATCATCACTACCAAATTGCTTTTCGATTTGTAACAATTTTTTATTAGGCGATGAACTCCATTTTGGTTTAACTTTATCGCTTTCTTCTTCAGTTGATGAATCTGTAGTAAGTTTAGTTTTCGAACGTTTTTTATTCAGCCTTTTCTCTTTTAATTTACGTTTGTTCAACATAGATTTGATTAATTCAGCTTCATCCATACTTGATCTTTCACTACTGATTAGCCTAGGCGTTTTTAGTTCAAGATCACTACTACTTGACATACTTGAGTATCGCGTAGCTCCATTTACATAAGGTTTTTTGTAAGGATTGTCTCTTGAAGACGGCCACTTTATTCCAGTAAAATTAGATTTTTCTGGTGATGCTCCTCCAGAAATTCGAGATAACATAGTTTCAAAATCAGTACTTAAATCAGGAGCATCAGGATATGAATATAATCTATCATAAATTGATGGACCATGATTAGCTTCTTGAACAGCTGATACTTCAGCTAAACTAAGATTGAGCTTAGAATCTGAAAGGACAGCAACTTGTTTGTGGAAAGTTTGCTCTCGTAAACTAAGTAGATTTCGAGAAAGTTTTTCCCTTCTACTGACCATATAACATAAATTTCGTACCTAGCAATCAAAATTATATTCAGAAGTTAAAGAAACATAGAAATATTAATTTTAATATTAATTACTATTTTAATTTTATTACTTACCCTTTCTAAATCTTGTCGAAGTTGTACAAACATTTTAAGCTTTTCTAAATCTGCTTGTTCTTGCTGTCTTCCAAGAAGATCACCATCATCAGATTTTGGCAATAACAATGGTCGATTATTTCCAGACCGTCTTTTTAATACCCAGTAGTTATATATATAAAGGATACCATCATTATCTACATCTCGACATTGTGTAACATCAATAACACTAACATGCTTTTCAAATTCACTTTCAATCTCTTGTAGTCTTCAAAATAAAACAAAAACGCTAATATATAAATATGTACTGAATAATTTTTTAGATAAACATACTTAGCAGCTCTAGCTTGATTCTTTTCTTCCGAAGTCATATCTTTACGTTTTCTTTTAGTAGAGTCTTCATCTTCTGATCCAGAATTCCTATCCTTTTTATTAGTAACGCTATGTTTTTGACAATATGACTAAAATATTAAAATTAAAATTACTTTACATATATTTTTAAGATATGGCACTAAAAATAGAACTGCTCAATACTAACTCTTAATTTTACACCATCTTCAGCACTCTCATCTTCAATAATAGCTCTCATTTCAAGTCCATGTTTAAAAGCACAAGTAACATGATATGCAGTTTTGCATGTTTTAACTGAACATTGTATACATGCTCCTACTCGTTCTCGACACAATACACATATAAGTGCCCATCGACTTGGCTACAATTATTCAATATATTCCATTTTAAATTAATTGGATTATTGTTTTAATTGTTATACTTACAGGTATACTAGATATTTTAGTAATAGGTTCCATCTTTTCAACACATCCAATGCTTACTTCAGGAATCCATAATGCACATGATACATGAGCCCATTTATGACCTGATCGTGTGCATTTCATTGCACCATTTTTATTAGGACAAAGTACACATTCAGGACGAAAACGTAAAGTACAAGTTCGACAAAGCCATGATCCAGATGGGATTGTGGTAATTCCATAACATGCTTGATGAACACAAATATTGCAATTATCACAAAATACCATTTCATTACCGTCCTCAGAATCCGGCTGAAAAGATAAAATAAAAGTTATAAACAATATCAATTATGACCAAGTAGTTAACATATAGTATATAAGTACAAGAATATACGTCTAATAATATGAGTTATAAAATTATTATTTGACCAAATATGTTTGTATAATGAATAATTACATTAATCCTTATTCATTATACAAACATAAAAGTAACAAAGAAAAATTACATTAATCCTTTTTCTTTGTTACTTTAAGAATTTGGTGTATACCAAAATAAGGGTAAGAAATATTAATGTCTAATTCTAGATACTCAATTATTCTTTATTTTGAATAGTGTATCTAGTAACAATTTAATATCTTACCATATCCTGATTAAAACTTAAAAATGCAAAATTATACTGATTCTTAAAGATTGTAGTTAGAATAATATGGAATGAAATATTTTATAATTATATCAATAGTTAATTTACAGACATTAGTACATTATAGATGTAGTATTGGATTAATTAAATTAAAATAGAATGATCAATAAATAATTTTAAACTATGCAAATAATATAGAAATAAATTATTTATTATTTGATATTATACAATTATTTTCTACAAAAAACAATAACTATTTTATAATTAATATGTATAATAAATATATACAATGCAAATGTTGTTAATATTTAGAAAATATTTAAAACAAAGGAAATATTATGTAAAATTATTTAATCTTTTGAGGGTTGCAACCTCACATCCTACCTATATATATATAATGAATAGATTCATAATATAGTAACCCTATAGGTAGTGATTGAGAGGTGCTTGAGAGGGGGGGGGGTAGCCCCCAAAATTATTTTATCATCTTTCAAAGTATTAAATAGGTTATTAAAATAGTTTGGCAAAGAAATATTTAAGCTCCTTTTCCTAAAACTCAATCAAATCTCCGCCTATGGCTAACCCCTAGTATCATGGGGTGGGGTATTTTAGCTGTCCTAAATAAATCTATTATTCTACACAAAATTCTTATAAAAACCTGAAAACATCATTATGCCTAGAAAGTTACTGTACAAAATACTTCTATTACATTTTTCAAGGAAAATTTAAATTTAAGTTTAAATAATATTGTTTGATTTTAAAACTTTTAGAACTTATCGAAGTGAGAAATTTTTAAATAGTTTTAATATTTATAATTATATTTTATATTATATATTAAGTACAAAAAAATAAAAAAATAAATATTTATTATGATATGGTCTTTAAAATATTAATATAGGATAACAGATCACATTATGAAATTTTTTGTATTTTAACTTCAATAATATTTTTTGTTTTAATGTATGTATAGTATTATTTATCTTACATTTTTTAAATATATTATCAAAAATTTACCAACCACTAACAGTGATATAGAACAAAAGGTTATTTATAGATTTATGTAATCTAAAATTAATTAAATAAAAGTACTCTTAACTCAATCTTTAGTATTTGACATGGATATTGTCAGAAATATAGTGTAGCACAGTAATTAACTACAGTTGTCACTTGATGCTGTAGTTAAACTGTCTACAAAGCCTAACTCTTGTATGGGTAACTAGTCAGGTTTATAGCCTCTAATCTCCATAAACAAACTACATAGGCACAATTTACTAATACATACATACACATATATATATATTCCATTTCCAACTTAAAAATTAAAAGACCAACAAACACATAAAAACATAACAACACAACATTATTATTACTGCAATGCAAATGTGCTAAGTTTTATGTTTATAAGACAGAAACAACACATGCAAGAATAATTTTCTCTTTAATATTTATTGTGAAAAACTAAACTAAAATTAACCAATAAATAAAACTTAAATATAAAAGCATAATTGATTCTAATTTTTTGAATAAGAAATTAAATAAAACAAATTTAAGTAAAATGTATAACTATATTTTCATTTGAAAAGCTAACTATACTAACTACTATTGAAAATAAATAACTTACCGAACGACACACATCACATATAACATTTTCATCATATTCGATGCCAAGACCTTCTTCTTCCTTTATTATTGCTTGTACTTTTTCCCAACACCTCATTTCTAATTCTTCCATTACATGCTCAAATTGGTCATCTTTTATTTTTGGTAAACCTACATATATATATTAATTTATTAGTATATAATAGTTATATTATTAAACGTAAATTAATTACCTCCTAATGATCTTTCGCCATTACACAACTTTAACCAAGCAGTATCAACATCATCCATATCATATGAACAAGATTTCTCAGCCTTTAAAGGTAAAAGTGACAAATGATGTTCTTCGGTTTTAAAATGTTCATCTTAGTAATACGAATATACTTATGTTTAGGGTCTAAAATGAAAGCAATAAATTAGAGTAACTTTTTGAATTAACTATTAAAAAAATACTTACAGTTTGAATTCATGATGTTGAGAATGATAAATTGAAGATGGTGATCGCCTAGGTGATTTTATTGAAGATTGCAAACAGACAACTGGAACTTCTTGAACACTTGAGCCTGGCAAAGAGTCTGGATTAACTGGGACTTGTACACCACGTTCCCACTCTTGTTTCCATTGGTCACTAATAATCCAATAGGCATCAGTTGACAACTGTTCTGAATCAGGAAGCTTCATGGCACTGATCAAATCTTTACGAAATAACTATAATAAATGATAAAAAAAATTATATAAAAATGATTTATCTATGTTTTTTTTTTATTGTAAAATGTAAATATAAATTAATTACTTCTGCAGGTGCATCAGTTGTAGTCCGTGTATTATAGATGGATGAAGGTATTTTCATATCTGAACGAGAACCACTTTGAGTATCTAAGGAGGACGCTTCTTCTTCTTCCTGTAATGTCGAAGGGCGCCCCTTCCTCCTCTTTGTCGGTACTAGAAAAAGAAAAAAATCAAATATATTTAATTTAAATCAAAATAATGTATACTATAATATTTAAATAATATTTACATGGACATTCATCTTTAGAGACTGGTTGACGTTTAGTTCTATATGACATGCTGAGTTTGCAAATGATAAAAATTTAACTCCACCTTGTGCAGCATTGATGCCTATAATAATTAAAGGGTATTGTTGATGAATCAAACACATTATACTATAGAAATATCAATATTTATATAAACATACACATTTTAAAAGGAAAAAGAATATTAAATTTAAATGCATGAATATTTTATACTCAGTACATTATTGTTTTTTATAAAAAAAACCTGTTTTAAAAAAAATGTCTTTGATAAAATATAGCCTAAGAGATGATCTTAATTACATTTTTAAATGATAGTATAATAAATTAAAATACTTACCACATAGCAGAGTTGAAAATAAAGACTGATAATTTTTTCTTGATTTTCTTAAATATTCAACTAAAACATAAATATTAACAAACTATTTTAGAAACCTAACAAAAAAAAAAATATTTGAACACATACATAATACAGTTTTTATAAATAAATTATTAAAATGTAATATAATTTAATAGTTATATTGTATAACAAAAGTAGTAAAATATTAATATAAAGGAAAGAGATAAAACAATTATATTAAAAAATAAGATATGTTAAACCTTAAAATACTGAACTAAATTGTTATACAAATACAATTAAATTTACTATAAGCAGACAAGAAAGTTTGAGAAAATGGTTCTGAAATTTAAATTTTAATAAAAATAAGGTAATGAACAAATAACAGCATACAAATTGAACTATATACACGTTATAGTTCTATTTTATTAAAATTATAATATTTATACAACCTATATCAAAATAAAATAATGTTTATTTCTAAAAGGCTTTTAAAATATTCAAATACTTAATAATATTTATTATCAATTTTAAACAATCCAAAAATAAAGGAAGATTATTTTATTTGTTGTTTTCTGAGTTTAATATTAAAGTATTCTTGTAGACCAGTTAAAAATGACTACGCTTATAGGAATAACTTTAATTTATCTATGTAAGGTGTATAAACTAGAACTTAACAAATTTTTTTTACAGAACTATTTACATAAACCCAATTTAAAGTGATACATGAATAACAATTGTGGAAATTATACTATACATTTGATAAATCATACAATACCATAAAATGCACCTAGGTAAATACTTTAAACAACTAATAAAATAATTTAAAAGAAATAGGCAAATGGATATCAAAATATAGAAGGCAATGTTAGGTTTCCTAATGATTTTTAACAATTTTATACATTAGGTTAAATTGTTTTTAGTTTCAAAATATTTAATATATCATTTATCATTGAAATTTAAAGGCAATGTCTAAATATATTTTTAAAAATTAATAATTAAAATAATTTCAAGGAGCACAATATTAAATATTGTGAAATAAGCCAACAAAATTATGATCAAAAGAAAAAATATGACATTTCTTATCAAAACCAAAAATATAATTTACTCATAAGTAGATATATATATATAAAGTTGATAAAAATTATAAAATTATATCGGAATACCATTAGGAATCTACATTCCAATATTTCATACACATATTAAAAATAAATAACATTTAGGTTTAATTTTTTTTTAAAAAAAAAACTCATAAAGAACAAAACTAATTTACAAGTGTCAATCAGCATATTTCACCATAAGCTTACAAAACAAAATATATACAAATCAAATTTTTTGGGTATTGTTACTATTTAATCTTATCTAAGTAGGTATTAACTCAAAATAGTTTTAAAAATTCCAAATTTTCAACACAGATATTCAACTTAAAATAATCTGAGATATTTAGCTACATAAAAGACAAAAATTGCATTATTTGATTAATGTAATGAAAAAAAAAAATGTTACAGGATATTAAGCAGAAAAATTATAATAAGTAAATTAGACAAATAGATAATAAATACTTAACTTGTTTGAAAGATTATGTTAAAACAGCAAGGTAGTAAACGACAAGGCTAAATAGCAGGAAATTAAGTATCATAATATGGATCTTGAACTATTTGACTATTACTATATAATGGCAAATGCAATGTCTTTGACACAAGAAAACATAATAATGCAATGAGTTTAGAAAATGATTTTTATATAAAATTGATGGCTATAAAATCACAGCAACAGAGTTTAATGACAAGAACTACCAGACAAGGGATACAAATAATAATGAGATAAGCTGTTGGTTGGTCTACACACAGCCAAGAGGGCATGTGAGACTCGACAGCATTACTGAAAAATAATTGTTCAACAATGGTCAACAGACTTACCAAGTCATCAATACAGGAGTTTGGAGTGAATCGTAGAAACCAATAAACCAATGCTGGTGCATTCCATTGCTACCAAAGCGCGGGTAGCCATCTGATCACTGCCAACAAAAACGATATGAGTGAACGCTGTTAAGGGATTTGTGGGACAGCAGACCGGCGTCAGGGACCGTTGAGTACAGTTAGCATGTTATCGAGGAGCACGTATATTGTTACCACTCTCGTAACGAGGGAAATAGAGGAAAGTACGTGCGCGAATTGGCACCGAAAATCTCGGGAGCGAAATAATAAAACGTAGATAATGACAACAAATGCGGGCGGCCGGCAGATGGCACCACCGTCGTTGCCCGTGTTTTCGTTTTGATTTGACGGAGAAAAAGAAAAAAGGACATGAGAAAAAATCGTTAACACAACCGAAAATATTCAATTGACTGTAAGGTCCCCGGCTGGCTTGGTCAGCCCACAAACTGACTCAAAAAAGGGGATCTTAGTACTTACATATACACAACAAGGTAATCCCAAACGGCCGTAAACAGCGCTCAACACGTCCCCATTTCGGTCGAGGGGCCCGTTTACATCGGCGGCGGCGGTGGTTCGGGTCGGGTGCGCGCGCGGTTCAATGGACGACGGCGAAGACGGCTGGCGCACAACGTTTGCGACGGCGTACGCGGTCGGTGTTCCGAGCAACGGGTGAACAACGGCGGTAAACACGGTGCACGGACACCTAAAGGCGAGCGGTTGGATTTAGCACTTATCGTTTCATGCTCGACACTTGCGAGTAGCGATTGGCGATTATAGTACATAAAAAAAAAACAAAAAAAACACCTTCCTGCTCCTGATGACTACAGTGCAGCCAACTAATGCGCCGCTCTTCCCATCGGATTCGTTTTGTGATATACGAACGCCTTCCGATTCGATAATTCAAATCTAATGATTTCGGCGGTCGGAACGCTTCACTTCAACGTTTTTATGATGATCTGCGTTAATCAGTTTTAACAGTGAATCAAAATATAACTCACAAGTAGTTCCAGGTTAATATTCACTTTTTTTAAAACTTTTTAATTTTTCAATTTTAATCTTATTTCAATTCAATCCTTCATCACAACGTCTGCCGTAGACTAATAAATTATTAAAATATATTTTACTGAAACTGCAATAGGAAAAAGTCATTAAAATGTATTATTGAGCTTGGAAAAAAAAAGTAACGATTGCCTGCAAATGGGTAAACAACCTTGTTTTAATTTATTCCATCCAATCGAAGTTATCGATTTTCTATGCGAATCAAGACGTAGATATTTCAAAGATACACAAAAATAATACCTTATATATATATATATATATATATATATATATATATATATATATATATATATATATATATATATATATATATATATATATATATATATATATATAAACAAATAATGATATTAATTATCTTTTACTGACTTTTAATTGTTGAAACCTCGAACTTGGACTTAATTACAATAGTTCATGATATAATTAAAAACGTAAAATGATAAAATAGATAAAATCATAACAATGCAGAGTAAATATATAGCGATCGCGATAAGAACGCGAACGGTTTCTGTGGGATTTTTCCGCGAGTCCAAAATATGGTTGGTACTGCAAGCGTGTGAAACACATCCGCGATTGGCGCCACATTCCTACGGTCGTCGGGCCGAGCATGAAGTGTAAATATCGGTTTGAATCGCAAGCGTAAATAAACCGTGGTATGATACCGTATGATAGCGTACTTATTACAACATATGTGTTGAGAACTACGCGGTTTTTTTTTAATTTTTCTCCTATATCCGACCATTATCGTAACGTGCAGATCGCGTTGCCGCCGTAACAACGACTTCATAACTTGCACTATAGACCTCTACAATAGCGGGTAAAATCGATAAGCGTGGCTCGGTGTGGTGGCACGACGACGAACCGAAAAAAATTATCCGCAACTTTAAAAATGTTATTAACACCAATTGCGCTGCACTACGGTGCACACCTGACCATCAACGATCACTAGGTATACAGCGGTTTCAATACTGTTTCGTGAAGATTACGTAAAAAAATTGTCTATTTGAATACCTAATATTATAATAATTTACGTTGAAGAAATGTAGTTTACACGTCATGTACCTACATCCGTAATATAGAGTTGCCATACGTCCCGGTTTTGCCGGGACAGTACCGATTTTGAGAATGGCGTCCCGGTGTCCCGATGATTTGTTTCGGGACAGCCAATTGTCCCGCAATGATTCTTTAATAATGTATGTTTGTATTTTATTAAACTTTAGTTCAAACAACCATAATATTATTGTCATGATAAAATAAAATGTTGAATAATTTATTCACGAAATCTGTTTTTAATTATTCTCCTAACTAAATGATTATTTTTTTTTGTCGAATACATTCTTCGTATTGTTGTTTCCACATGATAGTTGTAGTTATCACTAAAGGAATCGACCATTAATTAATATTTTGTCAGTTGTAAATAGCTAATCACAGTAGCCATACTACAAACAATGTTTCTTTCAGACTTTCTATCCGGTTAAGAGACGTCGTAGTACTAAATGATTAATATATAAATAAATTTTTTTAAACGATAAAAAATGGGAAAAAATTGTCCCGGTTTTCGTCAAATAAAATATGGTAACCCTACCGTAATATGTTTTAAATATTTACATTTATTATATCTGCCGTGCGTGACAATTTGTGTGCAAATGTACATAGGATTTTTTATTGATTAGTCGATATTTGGCATGAAGGATTATAATACAAAATATCGATTTTCTCGTGTATCCTACCGCCAATACTGTTTTGACACATAATAATTATGTGATAATTATTATCTCCCGCGACAGCGGTGTTAGTTCTGTGACGTTCACGTTATCTGTTACTTTTTGCCGTTCAACACAAATTACATCCTGACGGAGAACTCGTTCTGTTATGTTACTCACAACGACTCGATTGAATCAAAGGAGTTCGTCAGCTGCATACTGGCGGAAAGAGATGATTATAAGGACTTTCCCTATATAGAGACGAGATTTTAGTCTCCCGAAAGATAATAAAAGAAGGAAGTACAGTGTTAACCGTAGATAAGTACTTATTTAATCAATGGTATTAATAAGAATATTTTAATGCAACTTGCTTACATTGACACAAATAAGGCCTTGCAAAGGTGCTTATCGTCCCTAAGTCCCATGACGTATTTAAATTAATAAATACATGCCTCGGAACTAAATAATTTATCTTCTATAAAAAAAAAGAAACTAGGAATAAACTAGAAAGTTAGGCAATAATAAAATTAATTTTATGAACAAATCAACTGATTTGCAATTTTTTTAAAGTATCTATATAGTAATATACATAATACAAATCTATAAATCCCTAAAAACCTAAATTTTTTCAAATTGTAAATCCCCTTAATATAAAAAATACATTAGGAAAATGTAATCAAAGCTTTAGACAATTTTTATATTTATTAAATACACAATGATTTATGTAACTAAATTAACAATAAAAAGTTTTTAATTAGATTAAATACCTACATGTATTAATTATATGTAATAAATAAGTGTTTATTTATAATTTTTTTCAAGACTTCGAGATAAAAGATTCAATAATGTCATTAAAATTAATAGTTTTTGTTAAATCAGCTTCAATGTTGAGAAATGCCTATCAATTAAGACGATTTTTTGTCATTGATGTGTTAAATATATTTTGAATCATTTTAGTGTAGAAAATTATCTTTCCGTAGCGCTATTACTTAATAATTACTTAATGGGGTACATACTCGTAAAAGCATCTTTAAAGCAATATCAGTATAAGGATATATTTCTACTAAACTATTCTGTTTTATAAATACCAACACATATTGAACAATTTTAGGTACAATTTTACTCTTCTGTTATAGTTCAATCAAAGTTAAATCAAAAACTGGTAATTGTGGAAAATTTCAACAATATTTTTTCAAAAACACAAATTTTTGTTGGTGTGTATTCCAAATACATAATAATACCGAAAAAATATAAAAATTAAAAAAAATCATTAAAACATCATAAGCAAATACTATAATTTTTTGCAGCCTCAACATTTTCCACTTGAGGGATTTGTCCCATTTGCCCCTTCCCCTTAAATGCACCACTGCCTAAGTCATAACTTAGCGTTTCGTACTTATAATATTATTTCAGAATAATTATTTTTGCGTTTATAAGAGTAAATTTATTCCAGTTTGTTTTGGTATCTGGTTAGCTATATTGATTGATTTTACACCATAACCATAGAGGCGATTCTATGTGAAAACGATGTCTCTTTGGTACAACATTTTTACCATGACTTTTTTTATTATTGTAATATATAATTTTGTTTTGTATTTGAAATATATATAATAATAAATATTTTATATTAGATGGTAGTGTGTATAGAGAGACGAAGGTTCTTACAGTTTAACTTGAAGTAAATAGTTTAAGTACTCCCATGTAAGTAATTGTAGTAAAAGACTTATATTTTTATTATTGTTATTTGGTATTATTTATTTACAGGAACCACTGTCGTAGTAAGTTTGTATAATACTATAAATTATGTACTTGGTGGTCACATGGATTCGCGCACATGCACCACCGGCCACTACTGCGCAGGTTTTCTCATGCGGTTTTCGGTGTATTATGTATGAATAAATGGGAAGGATTTAAAATTAAAGAAAAAACTGATAAAATTATTTTGGCTCTTATTAATAAAGAAAATTAATAAAACACTTACGAAAAAAATCATTATCATATTCAACAGTTACAAAAATATTACTTTTTATGGTTCGTCAAAACATTATTTAACGTGGAGGTAACGAAAGTGTGAAAGCACAAATAAAGGTAACTTTTTAGGACTTTTAATTTTTGTACGAAAAAACATTGGGGAGTTGTTTAAAAATGAAAAATATACATATCACGGTACACAAAATTAAATATTTAGTATGATGAGAGTTGAATGGTAATCGAATCAATTGTAAGTAATCATAGCCCCCCCTCCCTGATAACCACTTATAACTAATTTCTTAGTTATATATTTTAAGACTTATTGGGTAAACATCAATAAATAAAATTTAAAATCAGAAATTAATGTAGCGAAAAATTGCTTAACTAAAGGACACGCCAATTTGGGTATTAAAGATTTGAAAACTACAATCAGCAGAGAAATATTTCCGAATTTATACAAATTGCTACAAGTGGCACTCACTTTGACAGTTAGTTCTGCAATGTGTGAGCAGTGCCGGCGCTAGGATTTTTAATTATCATTATAATACCGTGAGACACATTGACATTTTATATCAACAAATTATAAATCTATATTATGCCTGTCACCAGTTATTTAGAAAACGATATCTAAATTTAGCCATAGTACAAATTACAAAGTATATCGTTATCGATACGACGAAAACATTATGCTAGCTCTACACTCTCGCCGAGGCGACGCGAGGCAACGCGAGCACGAGAGTGTAGTCGGTTCACTCGTGTCGTCTCGTCTCGTCTCGCCTTGCCTCGTGCGTGCTCCGTTCGGTGTCGGTTTTTTTGTCGCGAGTCAAAGGACACGTGCCACGAGGCGAGGCTTATCAACTACATTCTCGCGCTGTCTCGTGCTTGTCTGGTTTGAAACAACTGAGTGATTCACGAGACTACACGAGAGTGTAGACTATGCATTCGTGTGCTGCCTCGTCTCGCGTTAACTCGACTAGACTCTCGACGAGGCGACCTCGCGAGAGTGTGGAGCTAGCATTATATTTTGACGATACTCGTCGATTAGGATTCCTACAATAAATAATAATTTAAATATTTATTATCTCTAAAGTTATTATTTTCTCTGTTTTTATTTGGAAAGTATTTCCACGTATTGTCGAATGGTTGTATCGCTGTATTATGGAAGGGGAAAAAGCTATATTCTTAAAATATTTAATTGATTATCTTAAATTAAGTTCGACCTTAATAATTTGACCGCAGTCCACTTGCACGTTCCTGTACTTTAGTATAAAATTAATGTGTTCTTACTTCAATTATATATTTTAGTTGTATGTACCTAATTTTAGTAGAAATAAAACTGAGTATATAGAGTATGATTTTGGACAAAGAGACCAAGAAGTTGAAGGAATGAGGAGACAACTGACAATAGATGGTGATGTGATAGGTGAAGTCGAGAGCTTTAAATATTTAGGATCTTTTGTTCAAAAGGACGGGGGCTTTGACATGAATGTAAAACATAGGATTAAGTGCGGGTGGATGAAATGGAGAGAAGCATCGGGCGTGTTATGCGATAAGAGAATTCTAATGAGGCTGAAAGGTAAATTTTATAAAAGTGTATTGAGACCAAATATGCTGTATGGTTCAGAGTGTTGGGCGGTTAACAGAAGAATAGAACAAAGTATGAGTGTCGCGGAAATGAGAATGCTTAGATGGTTGAGTGGAGTGACAAGAGAAGATAGAATAAGGAATGAATACGTGAGAGGTAGTGTTGGTGTAGCGCCAATTGTGGACAAGATGAGAGAAAATAGACTGAGATCGTTTGGGCATGTGATGAGGTGAGAGGAAACGAATGCAGTAAGAGTGGTTACGAAGATGGACGTTGAAGGGAAAGGAGGAAGAGGAAGACCAATAAAGAGATGGTTGGTGACTATGGAGAATGACATGAGGGCTGTCGGTGTGTGCATAGGAGATGTGATTGACCGAATGAAGTGGAGGTGTAGGACAAGGGTGGCCGACCCCAAGTAGTTGGGAGGAAGGTGAGGCAGAAGAAGAAGAAGAAGAAGAAGAAGAAGAAGAAGAATTGAACTCTAAGGGGGGTGTGGGGGAAAAGTCCCCACTTTTTAGATTTATGTAAATAATTGTAGCCCCTAACATTTTCAACGAATATGGATTGATGTGGTAGAAGAAGACTTAAAAACCTTTTGGGTTGAGATTTGGAAAAAGACAGTCCAAGATAGAGATAGGTGGCGAAGTGAAGTAATGGCAGTAAAACTCTTACAGAGTAGACATGACAGAAGAGGTGGAGGACTATTATGTATTACATTAATGTGATGCAAAAATGCATTTATATAGTTAAAAATGTTTTCATATTTAAATCCTACTTTGAATTGTATTTTTTATTTTAAAAATATTGCTATTAATTAATTAATATTAAAAGTATATTATATGGGGAAATGCACTCATACAATATTTTACAATATTCTCTGATACATAATATGTATATATAATGATACTATAGAGTAATCTAATATATATAGTCCCCCTACCAGCAGAATCTTCTGCCACTCAGGCTGCGGACATGCTAACTGACTACCTTGAATCGGCATGCAATTCATGCATGCCACCAAGAGTAGCAAGCACACGTGGTCGCCGTCAAGTACATTGGTGGACACAGGAGATCGCTGAGTTACGGCAAGATTGCCGTCGACTAAGGAGAACGTACCAGAGGTCTATGCGTAGGCATTCTAATCGGCAGCACACGGAGGAGCTACGAGAGGCCTTCAGCGGTAAAAGGAAGGAACTCAGAAGGGCTATACGATCGGCTCAGCGTAAAAGTTGGGAAGAGCTATGCCGCGCAGTAGACAATGATCCATGGGGTCTCCCTTATCGAGTCGTGACTAAGCGAATCGGTAGGAGAAAACCCGGTATTGAAGCTCGCGGAAGGGAAGACGCAGTCGCTGATCACCTGTTTCCTACGCTTCCTGTCACCGACTGGGCTCTCGAGCCCTCGCCACTGGCCAACAACGACCAGCATCCAGCGAACGAGTTCACACTGAATGAGTTACAGGAGGCATGTCGAAGGCTCCCATCGGGAAAGGCAACTGAACCCGATGGCATACCCAATGAGGTCCTCCAGCGGGTCGTCCAGATCAAGCCAACAAGCCTACTTGACACGCTCAATGTTTGTCTTCGACAACGCGAGTTTCCTAAGCGATGGAAAACCTCCAGACTCGTTCTCCTACACAAGGGATCCGGCAAGCCGATCGAAGAACCGTCGAGTTACAGACCTCTTTGTATGATCGACTCCACGGGCAAACTTCTTGAACGGCTTCTCCTGACCAGACTCAACGATCATCTAGATCGCACCGGAGAGCGATCCGAAAATCAATACGGTTTCCAAAAAGGATGGTTAACTGATGATGCCATAGAACGAGTTCTCCGGGCTGCTCACGGAGCGGCACTAGGAGCAGCACAGCATCGCGACATATGCGTTGTCGTCTCCCTGGACGTCAGAAACGCGTTCAATACCGCTCCTTGGCTTAAGATCGACAGTGCTCTCCGCAGCAGGAATGTCCCTTCGTATCTGAACCTTATGATTCGATCGTACCTCAATGGGAGATACCTGCTTGTAGGTGAGGGACTAAACAGGCGATCAGTAACCTGTGGAGTTCCACAGGGTTTGGTTTTAGGACCGACTCTATGGAACATCCTCTACGACAGTCTGCTGGACTTGGAAATGCCACCCGGCGTGCAACTGGTGGCGTTTGCTGATGATGTAGCGATCATAGGCATAGCTAGAAACGGGGAATTAGCTGGGGCATTGATCAACTCAGTCCTGGATATAGTAGCTCGTTGGATGCGCGAGAACGGCCTCAAATTGGCTCCTCAAAAGACTGAAGCTGTTGTTCTGACCCGGAAGAACAAGTACAGCGAGCCAGATTTGGTTCTAGAAGGGCATGATGTACCAGTAAAAAGGTCCATTCGATATCTCGGAGTGGAGCTGGATACTCGGTATTCTTTCACGGCTCATGTGGCTTCGATGTCGAAAAAGGCAATTGATGCTGCAAGGACCATCGGAAGACTCATGCCTAATGCTGGTGGACCATCACAAAGCAAGCGGGCTTTGCTCGGCTCGATCGTTAATAGCAAGATTTTATACGCCTCTCCGGTCTGGGCCGAGCAAGGTACTAAAACGGCGAAAAACAGAGCTGCCATGGCTAGAGCTCAGAGGACTATTGCGCTACGCATCATTCGGGCCTACCGTACTGTGTCGGCCGATGCCTCTCTGCTACTCGCCTCAAGTCTGCCTGCTGATCTTCTAGCGCTCGAAAGATCAAGGATTCGCAGAAGAATGGAGGAAGCCGGTCCTACGGTCCCAGCTAACACAATCAGAAAGGAGGAAAGGAAGATCTCAAATAGAGCCTGGCAACATAGGTGGGATCGGTCGACAAAAGGAAGATGGACTCACAGGCTCTTCCTAAACGTTGACAGATGGCTCAACAAACCACCTATGTCACTGAGTTTCCATCTCACTCAGGCTCTGACAGGACATGGATGTTTCCGGAGCTATCTGCATAGGATGACGGCATCTGCACGTACTACAGGAATCCGGATGATACAGTGGAACACACCATTTTCCATTGTCCTCATTGGGCAAACCACCGTGAGGTCATGCGCCCATTCATCAACGGCAGACTTCCTCAACCTGAGGACATCTGTGATGTCTTGTGTGGTCCTGAAGCCTGGTCTGAACTGGATGCTAACATCCAAGCAGCGTTAAAAAGGGCTAGGAACGCGTTTGTAAACATGGTAGACGTCATCCTGTCCTCTAAGAAGGAGGATGAACGCGAAGCTGAAAGACATGGAGTCAATCAGGAACGCAATCACTAGGTTGGCGAGTTCTAGATACCGGGTCGAGAAAACGTCATTAAGCATAATTGCATTTAGCAACACTGTATATTATTGTAAGACCATTCGATATACCTACGAGACACCTCTAGGCAACTAGGGCGTACTGGTTGGGATATCAATTGTCAATTGAAACGTGTAACTATTTATATTTTATTAATAAACGATGGGGACCAAGTGTGCAGTAATGTGATAAACGGCTCTCGCTCGGTCCTCGGTTCAGAAAAAAAAAAATATATATATATATATATATATGAATGATACATATATTTTTTTTTTTTGCAAAAGTAAAACTGTTGAGCTTGCCCCTTCAAAACTTTGATTTGTCCTTTATCGTCCTCCCAGGAAAAAATTCTTGGACTGTGCCTGATTTGCTGTTTTGGTTAATTTTTCTGACTTTCTACATTGATTCGAATACTTCGTTGTTTTGTAAATTTGTGGAAAGTTGACAACAATGACTACTGATAACATAATACAATATTTTTTTGGGATTGAAGTTCTAAATTTTTGATAACATAATATTTTTTCCTATAGTTCTTTAGATTGTTACCATATTAATTCTTAATTTATTATTTATCTTCTCTGAACGCTTTCCTTTAATAATTTATGAATTACTCATTATACCACGCATAAGTTACGGTGACGTTTTCTTCAACATTGTGTTTCATTAGTTTTACTGTGTTTTGTAATTTACTAAAAATCGATTTCAGTTTTGGTAAATAAAAAATGTTGGATTCACATGATGCCAATCGACCCGAATTGCTCGAAGAAGTGCGATTGTTTCGCAATGCTCGTGAACGTGAAAAGTACGATAACATGGCTGACTTCTATGCACTGGTAAACACATTGCAGCACTTAGAAAAGGCATACATACGTGATTGCGTTACTCCTAAAGAATACACAGCGGCATGTTCTAAGCTGCTTGTTCAGTGCAAAGCATCCTTTAAACAAATTCAAGGTGATGATTTTCCATCGGTCGAGTCGTTTGTTAAAAAGTATAAACTAGATTGTCCAGCAGCTTTAGAGCGTATTAAGGAAGATCGTCCAATAACTATTAAAGATGATAAAGGCAATACTAGTAAATGTATTGCAGATATTGTATCCATGTTCATAACAATAATGGATAAGCTTAGGTTTGTAACAAAATATAATTATAGTGAATATTTTCATGTAATTTATATTAACTGTTAATTAATATTAACAAAAAAAGATAATTTATTCATTTTCTGGATTTAGATATTGAAAGAAATTGATATTTTCTTGACTAAGATTGGTCTTAGGATTGGTTTTTATAGATTATCAAAATTATTGATTTTAAAGTAGTGATAAATAATTGTATTACCTTCATTGGTTATAATATGCAGATTAATATACCTTATAATTATTTGATATAAGGGTGCTAGTTCGGTATGTGCTCTACCGGTCTCGCCGTTCTACGACAACAACTGTCTATGCGTATCTGCCTCGTTTTTATATATGACATGTTGGGTTTTTCTTTCGACATTATTATTTTATCTTTGATTGTCTTTACCTTAAATTCTATTACCCACTGTAGGTTTAATAGGTTTAATAGGTTTAAATTATTAAAGAAAATGAGGGGTGTTCCTTTAAACCATTTGCAGTCACATCTTGATTACTATTGCTGGCAACTTTACTGTCAAGACAGTTTGGACCTTTTTCTCACTATGCTAGAAGACATCCAGAACGTGAATAATGAATACCAAAAATAATGAAATTGTAAAAAAAAATGTAGAGCGCATACCGAACTAACACCGATATAAGTTATGATTTTTCATAACATATAATAAATTGATTAAGGTTAAATGTTTATTGTTTACAAGTTATTAAATTCTAAATTTCTAATTTTAGCTTTAGTTATGAAGATTATTTCTTAATAATATTTAAGTTTCTTTTTATTTTGAAGAAAATTACTGATATCTAAATGTTACTTACCTTAGATACTATATATATTTAAAATTATTTATTATTTTATGGTAAGTATTAAGACCTAAGTTTAATATTTATTTACATTAATAACCATTATAGGTTCTTTCATTTTTTCAAATAAAGTAATAAATAAATTAAATTAAAGGTTTTTTTCTTTATAATATACCTATTGTTTAATTTTATTGATTATGATTATTGTTGATTATCTTGTATGTTTCATAAATTTATTGTTAGTTTTTTTTTTTATCATTAATTATAGTGTTTATAAAATTTAATATATTTAAAAAAATTATAGGTTGGATATTAAAGCAATGGATGAACTACAACCTGACCTTCGTGATTTAATGGATACCATGAACAGACTTAGTATTTTACCAGCTGATTTCGAAGGCAAACAAAAAGTATCTGCTTGGTTAAGTTCTTTATCATCAATGAATGCATCTGATGAATTAAATGAAAGTCAAGTGAGACAATTGATTTTTGATCTTGAATCATCTTACAATGCATTCAACAAAGTGCTTCATCAGTCAATTTAGTCCAGTTAGAAACCGAAAATATAATCAAATATGAATACATCAGAATAATTGAATAATCACATATAAGAATATTTTTGAAAATGTATTTAATTTTTAATATAAGAATAAAAATGATAATAAATGTATTACAATTTTATGATATTCTTTAATAATGGCATTACAAAATAATAGTAGTACAATGCTTGATGAAAAAAAAAAAAAAAATTATAAAATGCCACTTAATTGCTCAGTGACATAAAAAACACTCCTTAAAATTTCTCTGAAGTTACTGATCATTTAGTTGAGACTCATCATTCTGTTCAATTTCTGAAGTTGTAGGAGGAGGAGGTGAGTCTACAGGACCATCATCTGGATCAAGATTATCATTAATCACACGAATGTCTGGATCCATTGATATTGCACCCATAGGATTACCTCTAGCATCCAGTTCTAAAACTGGATCAGCAGTTGCTTCGGCTAAATTAGTCACAGACTTGGATTTCAAACACTAGATAACAAACATTTTTAAAATTATATTAAACATTTGTAATTGTTAATTATAGAACTAGTCTTTCAAGGTAAATCATATTTAAGTTTATTTCAATTTATTTGTCTAATAATAGGTACCTATTATAAATAATTATTAAATGGTTTCTTTCTTTTAAATATAACTAATAAAAGAATTATTAAAAAAAAAATTATTTCTATGTAGTTTTCTTAGATAAACAAATTTATTTAATAATTTAAATTAATAAAAAAAAATTTACTGCAACTAAATCATATATTTTAATACATATGTATGTTGATTTGTTTTTAAATTCAAAATAGTGTAAAATCATATTTTGTTACTTAATAAAAAGAAAATAATAACTATTTTACCAGTTCTAATAATATGGTCATAGACTATTTTATTTATTAAGCCAAGCATGTATACCAACATGTATACCAATATGTAAAACAAATGGTATACCATTTCAGAATAAGAATACTAAATATTAATTGAATATTTTTAAGATAAAAGTTTGAATAAATAGAAAAAATTTATAAAAAAGATTTTTATGGTTTACTTGAAAATCTACGTGACGACTCTTTGCTTCTTCTTTTTCCCATGACATATGTATGAATGGTCTTTGAACATAATTATATATGACATCTGCTCGACCACCAGCTCTTTTTTTAATTTTTTCTTTGTAAGTTGGATAACCTTCAATGCCCAAACGAATTTTTTTAAGACCACGTTCTTTCATAACTTGTTTGGCTACATCTCTGTTTTCAATATATTTGAAGAATCTGTACAAGGCAGTACTGTTAACAGCTGCAATAAAAATTATTAATGTAATTAATTTAATATCATTTTAGGAGTAGATAATTTCTAAGGAGCAATGAAATCATCAAATGTTATATAAAGGATAATTATCTAAAATGAAAATTAGACAGTTTAATGTAACATTCTTTACTTTGTGAATACTCTTCTCCCATTTGAGGAGGATATTCTTCATCCCAATCAACAGAATCATCATCAAGTAAAACAACTACATGACACTCACGATCTCCTCGTTGTGCAGAATTTACCATTAGAGGTAATATAAGATCCTCTAAAAATACTTCAAACTGACAACGTGCACCTTCATTTGATAGCTCATGTAAAAGTCCTCCTAAATTATTGAATTATAAAAAATTTGTCTTAAGAATAATAAATAGTTACTTACGTAAATTCTGGCATTTGACTGTCTTGGCTTCAAATGGTACTAATAAATAATCACAAGCTTCTCGTAGTTCTTGTACAGAAATTGAAGATGGACATCGCATTACATTACCCTTGTAATATTCTAAAATGCATCTAAATACATTAGCTGAAACACCTTCAGCTACCACATATTCTCCACGTTCATTTTTATTTGTGTATTCATTAGAACTAAACATTCTAAAAATTTTCAAGTTTGGGCATTATAATTATTTTTATTATTATTAATATTAATTGTATTAAATTAGTTTATTACCTTCCAAGCATAGTATTTGAATGAGCAATGAATATAGCAGGATCAACAATAAATCTAGTGTTATCTACAATAAGAGTAACTCGTTCTTCTTTGTTAGCAATGTTGTTTCTAGAATTAGTTAAATGGCTTGAACCCGAGGTACTTGGATAGGACAAACTTGAAGTAGTTGCATTTTGATTTATCAGACTTTTCATTGAACTCATTGAGCAAGAAAATCTAGGCATAGCTTTTCTATTGAACATATATAGTAAAAATATTTATTGAAAGAAGTATATACACAATTATAATATTTATAGGAAAAGTAATTAATGGATTGATTTCAGATTACATTAAACTAAAAATTATTGTGAAATCCAATAAGTATTAAAGTAGTTTAGGACTTATTATCTTCAATTAATAATTAATTGAGTAACATGCAATGAAAAATACCAACAAAAGCAAATATATTTAAGTTTTTCTGATAATATACAAGTTCAAAAATCAATCTATTAAGTTTTTTTAATTTAAATTATAATAAAATAAAAATAAGGAAAAAAAAACTATACAAAAAATTTTTAAGATAAATAAAAGAATATTCTAACATAGGTTAGAACAATAATATGTGTAGTGTATATTTATATATACATTTAAACTATAAATTTTTATCTTTGAATAAATAATAATAAATAAAAAAATAAATTGTAATTAAATACTATTTTTTAAATGAAAACCTAGAACACAAAAATTTCTAATTAAAGCAAAAGAATAACAAATATTTTTATTTTTGGATTTTTTTTTTTGTAAACTTGTTATTACCATTATTTTCGACAATTGTTAACAACTTATAAAACTAGAAAATGTGTAGTGCAAAGTCCAATTTTTTTTAAACCCTGATAAATAATATTGAATATTCCTTTAATCATTAATAAAAATATTTTAATTTATTCAATTACATCCAAAAAATTGATTATTTTTAATAATTTAACAAATTTAAAATTAAAAATTACATTACATAAGTAAAACAAATTGTTTAATATCTTAATTATTAAAATGTTAAAATGTACCTATTTCTCATTGAAGTTGTTTGTTGTTCATTGATCGGTGATAGAGGCAACTGGTTACCATTTGAATGACGCTGTACCAAACAAGATTTAGGTTTCAAGGAATTTCCATAGCTGTAAATAGTTATTAATCAATATTTAATTTAAATAAAAATAATTGTATTGAGTATTTTTTATAAATATTGCTTTTTCCCTGGTCAAATTTTTATTTTAAACAAAATTTCAATTCATTGTTTAGGAAAACTTATCATTAGGTATATGGTAAGCTTTTGTTTACATTTTATATCAATGACATAATAATAATTCAAACAGTTAAAACAAATAGAATATGTATTGACGATTACCTAAGTCGTGTTTTGAACACTCGACGTCTATGATCCTCAGTATCGTGATAGTCTTCTGTATCACTACTTGAATCGCGATCGTAGTTATGACGGCCGTCTTTAGACGAGGACATGTCCTAAACTGAAAAAAATAATTTCACAATATTCAGTTATTAAAATAATCATAAAAATAAGATCACATCACAAAAAGTCTTACATTATTTTACCCATGAATAAGCACAAAAAATGAAAATAGTTGATTTCTTCGCCGTTCTCCTTTGTTAACAAGCTCTGAATAATTTGGAATTTACTAAAGCAATTATTGTGTTAACACGTTTAAACAGGCGGTTCAGTGTTATCAACAATGTGGCCACTTCTAAATTTCAAACTTTCGAATAACTTACCGAATCATTTGATTTAGGTTGTTTATTTTAATATTTATGTACTTATAAATTTTGTTATCATGGTCATTATCATAATTCAGAAATAAATAAATAAAAATATGAATCAGTGTAGAGTAACCTGATAGAAAATAAAAATAATTGGGGGGAGGAGACCGTCGACAGATTAGATTAGATAGGTGTGTTATCTGTCATCTGTGTTTTAAAATGTAACTTAAAACTTTCGAGTTTCTAAACGTTTTGTTTTAACTGGTAATAAAAAAGCCAGGAAAAGTGAAATCAATGTAGCCGTAAATTTTTTTAATTGTTGGTCATTGAAGACGTGTGCCCTATGTATTCCTAAAAGTGAAATATTTTTTGCCAACACCAGTTAATTTATATGTAATTTATGTTAGTCAAATACTAACAGCTTTGATGGAATGGGGTCACGGATAAGGTGAGCATTTAACTGTTCATTGAATTAATTATTATGACATTGATATTAAAATCCATTAACAGTGTTGTATTGTTTCGTAGATATTTCAAAATAATTTTATTACCGCTTACATTTTTTATAATATTTATAAATCATATTTATATTGTTGTTACATAAATTATTCCTTGGCAATTGTAGCTTAATTAGCTACTTCATATTTTTTTATTCTCAAATATTTTATACCTATTAAGTTATATAATAATTAATAATATGTAAATTGACAACTTTTTACAAATGTTATTATTAACTTCTTTATATATCTTGTTAAAATGTATAATAATTTTAAACATTATACTAGGAATGATGTAACTCGTTTATTTGAGTGTTTTTGTGAAGTAGCTGGTCCTAGTAAAGAAAATACTTCTCCATGGATTCTCCAAAAATTTCCAGAACATTATAGACAGGATGAAATGCTTAGCACGCTACCTGATTTTGCATATCCTTGTGAATTTGATAAGTAAGTTTTTACATTTTTCAAAATTGTTTAATATTTTATTTATAGTATTATTTTTATTTGTTTTGTTTTGTTTAGAACTGTGATTCAGCATTATTCATTTGTGTTAACTAATATTGACTCAAAATGGACATTTGGATTTTGTAGACATGATCCTAAGTCTGAAACTGCTTTAGTTGTTCTCAGTTACCTTCCTTGGCATGAGTCTTTTTATAAGTAAAATCATTTTTATTAATTTTTTTAACATTTAATTATATGTATAATTTAATACTGTTTTAGGTTATTAAATTGTATATCGAATCTCACCAATAGTAATAAGTCTAAAGATTTATGGCTGTTTTTAGAATCTGTGTATAACAGTAAGCTACCAATCAAAGGATGTGATTTAAAAATTAACAATGATAATGGAGAAGAGGTAATGCATTTTTAAAATATTCTTAGCTAATCATTGTGTATATTTATTTATTTATTTATTTATTTTTTAATATAATTATAGTTATTTGTTTGTCAGTCCCCTATTCAGTTCCAGTTACCAAGCATTCCAGAGAATGTGAGTTATTACTTATAGGTATTTTGTTGTCTATTCTAATATTATATGTTTGTTAACAATTAATTTAATTTTATCAAATAAAATGTATATTATATTAACTCATATTTTTGTATTTTATTTAGAACTCTAATTATTTACAAATTTTATTTTTATTTTGTTTTAGAGAAATCTGACTGAGTATTATAATGCAGTTGATAGTCAAAATATGATTATTATCTTTGCTTCCATGTTATTTGAACGCCGTATTATCTTTACTTCAAAAAAATTATACAGGTTGAGTGCTTGTGTTCAATCTGCTAATGCAATTCTATATCCAATGAACTGGCAACATATATTTATTCCTGTATTACCTCAGTCACTTATTGATTACTTATTAGCACCAATGCCTTATCTGATTGGCTTACCTTACTCTTTATTCCAAGTAACTATTTAGTATTCATGATTAATTATATTTTGTTTTAATGAATTTGTGTTTATTATTATTATTTTTTTTTTTTTAGAACCTGCAACGTAATGACTTAGGAGAAGTTGTAATTTTGGATGCAGATAAAAATACTATTGAAACACCATTTAATGATTTGGAAAATCTTCCTACAGATGTAGTCAGTAAATATATCTTATATATTGAATGATTCATAGAGGATAATAGCATAACATTTAGTTTATTATTTATTTTTATTTTAATGAAGTATAGAACTATAGCAATTTTAGAAAATTACTTTTAAAAATGAAAATAATTGTCATATTCAATAAATTTTGTTATGATTTTACTTTTAAATAAACTCATTTGTGACAAATTAAAATAAATTAGAAATATGTTTATCCTGAGCTATTTATATTTATAATATATAGTTTACTTATTCAATTAAATGTTTTTTATTTAAATTATTTTTTTTCAGGTATCAATTTTAAAACGGCTCTTACGTAATAAAGGTACTGTGTTAGGAGATGGTGTTTCTAGAGCTTTTTTACGGGCTCTTGTCTTGTTGATTGGTGGCTATAGAGATGCTTTGAAGTTTCATCAAGGTGAACGTATAACATTCAATAAAGATGCATTTATAGAATCTAGATCATCAAACATGCAACCATTTTTAAAAAAAATGTTGGAATTACAGATTTTTCAACAGGTAGTCTTTATGTATATTTTAATAAATTGTTGATATTTATATAAGATAGGATTTGTCTGTTTGAAAATTTTATAAACGAAAAACCGTTTGTTAAAAAATTATTTTTATGATCATCATATTTTCTTTGATGACGCTCCTTAGTCTTCTATTTTAACTTGATTGCATCAAGAACCATATTTGTTTTCTGTCGTTTATTCTTAGATGAGCTATTTAAATGTTAATTCAGTTT